>JAVJIF010003719.1:0-88816 GCA_038442645.1 Agave tequilana
GCCTTACTAGGTTCGAGGTCCAGAGGCGTCGAGTCCTGTAGAATGGAGTCTCCCCAGCTTCAGCAGTAGCCTCCTCCACCGGCGGAGTGAGAGCCCTCCTCAGCCTCAATGGTTGTTTCCCCTCCTGGCAAAGGGGAAGGCTCCCCAACTTCAACAGCTACCCCCTCCGAGGTTATCTCAGCGGCCGAAGCCTCAATCCCCTTGGGCTGGGTCAACTCTGTTTCCATCGCCTCGACATGCGAGGAAGTTGTACCTTCAGCAGGGATTATCGCCAGCGGTAACGCAGTCGATGATTCGCCCCCGTATATTTTCTCCTCCGAGATGTGTGAGAACTTACTCGGGTCAGGAAAAGCGGGTTCATCGCCATAGTCGACTTCATCTTCAAAGTCACTTTCTCCGATGACGAAGAAGACGATAGCGCCACGCGAGGAAGCTCCGCAACAGGAGCCTTACCCCCAATCACCCCAGTGGTAGGACTAGGGTCGACTGCCCGAGGATTGGAAATAAAGACACTAGGAGACCCCGGCTGCTGTACCTCGTCTCTCCCTTCATGAGCAGAAGGAAACTCGGGCTGAGTTGAGATTCCTGGAATCTCGACATCCTCTTCGCCCATTATGTCAACCTCCGGTGACTCAGTATCACCAGCAACAAGGGGTCGCTCAACGAGCTCCCCTTCCTCCACGGTCTTGCTGCGCGACCTAGGAGCACGGACCAAGCTTGGAAAATCTTCATCTTCCAGCGGTTCCTCAACTCTAACAGGGACACCTTCAGGAGGAGCCTCAACTCCAGCAGAGATAGCTCTGGATTGAGAGACTTCAGCCGTTAAGTCCCTCCGAGCCTTCTTTGGGGCAGGCTCAACTACAGAAGCAGAGCGTCGACGACGCTTCCTCGCCAATTGCTTCGACCTCCTTGCCGGTCGCGGCTCCACTCTCATTGCTGGTGGCTCCGCCCTCGTCGCTTGCGGCTTTGCCCTTGCCGGTCACGGTTCCCCCTCACTACTGGGGGCTCCCTCCTCGATCGTTTCTCGACCTCCCTCTGAGCTTTCAGGTACTGGTCGAGGAGTTTAGAACGTTTACCGGATTCGGACCTTTTCCTCGAGACTGGCATTGATACTCTCAAGACATGAAGACTCCGGAATAAGATCTGGCGTCTGGCCGGCTTGGGAGTACCAAGTACAGAAGCTGAAGCTCATACGGCACTTAGGCGCCTCGTCGGGTAGATGGAACGTTGCTCCCGTCCCTCCAGCCACACTGTAATACCAAGCCCGAGCGCCTTCGAACAGGTTCCTGTCAAAGGCAAGTTGAGCATGTGGATTCCCGACGTAAAGCTGATCATAGCCAAATTGTCGGGCAAAACGACTTGCATATACGGTTCGATAGTGCAGGAAGTTCCTTGGCGAAACAGCACATATCCTGGTCGTATATTGATCAACCACCAGAAGGCTCCAGCAGGCAATTGCGAGAAGTCATCCCGCCCAGCGACATCCGTGAACAGCTCCCCGGGGGCTGCACCTTGAACCTCTGAAAAACAACGGTTAAGCTGATAGTTCGTGGCACAGGAAAGACGCTTCCTATGTAATACAGGTAGGTGTCATGCCACTCCGAACGTTCCAGCCGCTGCACAAATGGGATATGATCCATGCTCCCACGCGCCGCCGTCATTAGAGATGGGCAATGCATCACGTACCAAGCCATGAGGTACGTGTAAGGCAGCTCAATCCGCGGGTTGGGGTGCCTCACCGTCGGGTTCCCCTCTGAGTCGGTATACGGCTCCCCACGGGAATTAGCAGTCTTTGGGGGTTCGCAGAAGCTCTTGGTCAGCACCCGCAGCCCGCTTTGAATACCAGCCACCACGGCTGGAAGAAGGGCTATGGGTGGGCCATGAGCAAAAGTACCGCCGGGTACACCACATCTGCCACAATAACTTCATGTGGTAGCGTGGGCACCACACACCTCTTCAGCCACAACATCAGGAAGCCCGCCAACTGTAACGCCCCGATCCTGGCGGATACGGAGACATTACTGCAACGTATATACGCAAGTCAGAAGTACCTTCACGTATATACGCTAAGCATCAGTACAGGCAAGAATCAGAGTACGGAAGTAAGTGGTGCATTATACATTCCAACATATGAGTACAATTACAAGGTTATCACCAGAGGTGATCAATATTACAATAATATTACATCACCTGACAGGCGCAATTGCGAGAATAAAAGAGATATACAGGAGTAAACAGTATAAAAGGCACTCACGAGTTTACAAAAGGAAAAAATCGGGAGGCACACAGGGGGGCCTGGAAGGATAAGACTCTGGACGGTCTGCTGGAGATCCACGCTACCGCTGCGCCACTCTGATCAGCAACTGGGAGAATCCACACGCTCCAAGCTCCATGACCTGGACATGAGGATCCAGGGGAGTCAGATGAAACTCCCCAGGCGAGTGGTGATACTAAAGCCAAGTGGCGAGCAAGGGTAAGCACATGTAAAGCGATAAACCAAATAAAGCCGAGGACGAGCAAATCTGATTGTATGGTTTCAGATCACGGCTCCATAAGACTAGTACGTCGAAGGAATAATCCAAACAAGGAAACCCTCATATATATACCCTTATCTTATGTCACCATAATCTAAGCACATACAACCAGACTGCACTCAAGACATGATAAGATAATAAGCAGGAGGCAGGTGGATACAAGGAATAGAGCAGGGCATGAGCAGTTAATATAATAGTACTCATAAAAGCGGAAATCCGATGTAAAATCCAGGACAAGCAAATATAGTAAGGCATATCACAGATTCATAGCCGTTTAGGCTGCAGGCTTCAGTATGCGTCCCATTCCACATACCTCTACTTACAACTTAAAGAGCCGGTTATTATTATTCTTATTATTACTCGTCTTACACTGATATCTAGCTATGTGAACTAGCGTCCCAGCACACATAGATCCATATCCGAGTAAAGCAAGGTTGTTATTGGAAACCAGCGGGGGTATCAACGAACTATGTTTACAGTGGGTCCCGTACATACCCGGGACCACGGCCCAGGATTGTTCCGTTGCATGGAAACGGAAGCCAGCCGCAAGGCTAAACAGGAGGGACTTATGTATGCCCTTATCATGATTCAGGAGGAGGGAGCCAGCACTCCCCTCGGTCGCCTGGAGGCCCACAGGTCAGACCGAAAGTTTTAGTTGCACAACATGCCTAATACCACTGTAAACACGAACACATATTGATAGCCGCATGTTTCCCCCGACCCGATGCAAGTTGTTCCTTTTATGAATTATTAGATTAATTATCAATTTACGGGAATAACAAGAGCAGGACATGATCAGGAATTCAGGAGTTCAGGTCACTGCATATAATACAGGATAACAGGTCACTGATCATGATACAGGATAACAAGGCAGGGTCCCCGTAAATGTGATAATCACAGGTCAAGTATATCATGCTGAGTGTCAAGGGATAGCATGACAAGATGGTGATATTAGACAGGTAACCAGTCATGTCAAGAGATTGATAATAATCCGGTGGCAAGTCATGTCATAACAAGGGGTCTTGCCAAGAAGTAGCATGTCAGGTGTTAGGTGATAGCGAATCAGTTGACAGGTGATATACATGTGTTAAAAGTAATATGAAAACGACAAGTAGTATAGACAGGTGTCAGGCATGAAGTAATGGCATGGGGTAGAATAGTAGCTGAGCACAAACAAGCGGAGCTGAGCAAGTTGGAAGTACAGACAGCAAACAGTATTTAACACTGGAGCATCTGGCGAGGTTACCGGGACGACTCGACTGAAGTACGAGCGGTAAATCCGGCAGCAACTCGCCTAGACGAATCTAGTGGTAAAGCGCTGAACGCTGATCATGATAACCAGGCGGAGCTGAACAAGCTGGAAGCACAGGCAGCGAACAGAGTTTAGACACTAATGCGCTCTGCGAGGCTACCGGGGCACTCGGATTAGATACGAGTGGAGAATCCGGCAGCAACTCGCCTAAACGAATTTAGTGAATAAAGCACTGAGTGCTAAGCATGCTCACCAGGCGGAGCTGAGAAACCTGACGATCCAATCACGCCTCTTCCGAGACAGTGAGGGACCGAAGGCTGAACTGAGGGACCTGCCGATCCCAATCACCTCTCTTTCGAGATAGTGAGTGACCGGAGGTTGAAGGGTCCGGAAGCCAAGTATGGTATAAGGCAGTACAATACATCACAGGCATGGTATATGTACAAGAAGGAAACTACCCTAATACAAGCATTCGTCACAGAACAATACATGTCCAGATATTGGCACTCGGCCATACACAAATACAGGGACTCAGCCCAATACAAATACAGAAAATGGAATACATATCGACCCGACGAAGCGGGAAACCCAAATGGAGGCGAGAGCGAGGACACTCGCCTAAATCACCAGAAAGCCGAAAAGTCTGAAATCCATGGAACTCGCGCACGCGCCATAATATAATAATATAAAATATTTAGAGGAAGAAAGTGAAGAGGAGAGAGGAGATACAGGGAGACGCGGGCTTCCGAGAGAGAGACGCGGGGGACGCAGACGCGGGAGTCGCGTCGCAGGAATAACAGACGCGGGAAGAGCAGACGCGGGGATCGCGTCGCGGAAAGTACCAGGCGCGGGAATCACAGACGCAGGAATAGCAGACGCGGGGTTCGCAGACGCGAGAGTCGCGTCGCGAAGGAGCCACAACGCGGGGTTCGCAGACGCGGGGTTCGCGTCGCAGAGATGCCTCAAACGCGAGATCTGCGTTCAAGTGCGGACGCGAGGGAAACGCGGACGCGGACGTGGGTTCTGCGTCGCGTTAATACAGAAACGCGCGGAGCGCGTTAAGGGATTGCCTAGACGCGGGGTGAGATCCGCGTTAGGAAAGTCTTGGCGAGGAAAATCACTCGCCGACAAGATTCCTTGCTGCGCCCGACGAAGGGAAGTTCGGCCCCAATCCAAAAGGAGGGTACCGGCCCCAAGTCTTGCCAACAGAGAAGAACGCGGCCCCAATCCAAAAGGAGTGGCCGGCTCTTGAGTCTTGCCGACGAAGAAGAGCACGGCCCCAATCCAAAAGGAGTGGCCGGCTCTGAAAGAGTCATGTCCAAATGGAGAAGACGAACAGGAAGAGGAACCAGGAAGAGAGAGACTCAGGAGAGAGAAAGAGAGGGAGTGAGAACCAGGGAGAGAGTGAGAGTGAGAATAGGAAAGAGGGAGAGAGTCAACAAGAGAGAGAGAGAGAGAGAGAAGAATCCCAGGAGAGAGAAAAAAGGGGGACCCAGGGAGAAATTCAAGAGGGAGGGGCTTTGCCCCTCTCTGGATCCACGCACAGCACACCCCCCGCTGGGGTGCCCGGCCTGGCCGCCGGCCAGGCGGCGGCGCCGGGCGGCGCCGGCCACCGGAAGAGGAGGGGCGGCTGCCCCCTCCAACAGCACACAGGAGGGGGCTGTTGCCCCCCTCCAGCAGAGAGAGAGAGGGAGTTTTGCTCCCCTCTCAACCGAGCACAGGGGCCCAGGTGGGCCCCTGGCTGCCCGCGACCGCCGGCCACCGCCGGCGGCGCCCCAGACCGGGGTGGCTCCGGCCACCCCAAGGAGAAATGGGGAAGGAGAGAGTTGGGTTTTTGTGGTGATGGGTTTGGTGATTTGGTGGTGTTGGTGGTTGATTGGAGTTGGTGGTGGAGGAATTGAAGGAGATGGAAGGAGGAGGAGATGTAGGTGGTTGTGGTGTGGTGTTTGGGTGGAGGAGATGGTTGATTGGGGGAGGATGATGAAGAGGAAGGAGGTGGTTTTGGTGGTGTTTTGAGGAGAAAGGAAGTGGGGATGGAGGAGTTTGTTGTTGGTGATGGAGGAGGGAAGTTTGGCCGGAATTTTGGGGGGAGTCCTCGCCGGCGACGAGGTGCCGGAGGTGGCTGGCCGGAGTTGGGGCTGGTGAGGGTCGGTCCTCTCTTGGAGGAGGAGAAGAAGTGAAGAAAGGAGATGGGAAGAGAAAAGAAAGAAAAGGAAATGAAAATAAAAAAAGAAAAAGAAGTGATGATGGGGATGTGATGGGGAGTAGGTAAGGGGGGTGGTGTCTCCCACGTGGGGGATGGCTGGATCAATGGAGGGAAAGAAAAGGAAAGAAAGAAAGAAAGAATGGATTGGAAAAATAATAATATTATAATATGGTCGCGAAAAATCGACTGTTCCAGAAAAATCCCAAAAAATACCCGGAGGTAGAAAACGTCATCCTGAGGAATAATATGAAATCGGTTTTCAGAAATAAAATCCCATTTTCAAATTAAAAATCCGGAAGCCAACCACCGATACCGGTCTACACCGGGTCGGCCGGATTTTGATAAATTCTGAAAAATCCCAGAAAATGTATTAAAGAGGAAAATATGATTTTAAGAAATAAAGTGAAAGCGGAATTCAGAAATTCAATCCCGGTTGTAAGCTAAAAATCCTGGAATCAACCAGCGATACTGGCCGATACCGAATCCGGTGGAATTTTCATAAATTCATAAAATCCTCAGAAAAGGCATTTAGATGGGAAATGTGATTTTAAGAAATAATGTCTAAAGACACTTTTAGTAATTCCAATTAGTTTGTAAATTAAAAATCCGGGAATCGGTCAGCGGCACTGGTCGACACCGGTTTTGAAGATTTACAACTTATCCAGGAAATTTCCAGAAAATCATAGAAAATCTAAAATATTGGAAAACGATGTTCAAAACTGAAATCGGTCAAATCGGAATAGTAGAAAGACCAAATCGAGTAATTCTCTAGGATCGGGCCCTCGGTTCAGACTAGGGCTGACTCCGAGTCCACGAATCCAAATCCAAGACAAAACGTTCATATGAATAATTCATAATACAAAACAAATACAAGAAGTAAATCGAAAAATACGATCGAAAAATCTGAATACGCAACTAAGTACGTATTCCGGGAGCGGGGTGTTACATTCCATCCACCTTACAAAAAATTGCGTCCTCGCAATTTCGATAAGGGTGAAATGAACACAAAAAGGTAGTAATGAGGATTATGCCAATCAAGATATGAATAACTATGAGTTGTTCCCCAGATTGACTGAACAACTAACTCAGGACTAAAGCATCTCTGCACTTCTGCCGTATATATACATCCTCTGACGGTGCCATAATAATACTGATCTGATGTCTGCTTATAAAAGAACACTGCCAGAACTTCAAAGGACTAACCCATTCTGAACAATATAAAGTGAGCTGACTTGGTAAGATAATCAATAATACTTCGATCAGACTGTGAGCTAAAGCTAATGACATCCATAGTGCTGAAGTCCATAATAATATAAAACCCTGCATAGTAAGATGTTATCCTTTTGCAGTAGAATCACTGACGGGCTGCATACTGGGCTTTGTTAACTCTGAAAGACGTAACCAAGAATATAAAATAACTGTGAAGAATTTGGAATACTGACTTATGAATGATAACCGACTGCAGATGAAACAGGAAGAAGATATCTGAGCCCTGCAAGATTTGTAGAATGGATCATTGACAAGGCCATGGCGATAGCTCAGATATAGTGATGGAACTCTGTTCAGCAGATCCATAAAAGCACGCTGGGCAGAAGAAATCCGAGGAATGGCTAGAGTGCTAAGCACTGAAGGGACTAGCCACGGATGAAACCAAGCCTAGATGAGGTCATCGCGTAACACAGCTCAGGTGTTAAACATTAGGTGCCGCGAAGCTAACGCTCAACGAGGCTCGCATATGGCGTAGCTCACGTGGCGAAGCCAGCGCGTAACACAACGCTAAATGCTAAGCACCAGGGTGCAGCGAAACTCACACCCGGTTAGGTTCACGGATGACTAGAACACGACCCTCGCTAGGCGAGGCTAGCGGAGCCTTTGGTCCACCAATTTAATAAAAACTGCCAGGAGTTGGTGGCTCTGAGAATATGATCAAGAAATTATAATAACTGAGACGTGTCCCGAATACTGTCTTCTGAATAATAATCGGACGGCATATTAGCTCTGAGAAAACCCGAGTTCCATGATCATAGTCGAAGAAATCATGATCGCTATTAGAGTAATAGAAAATATCATAACTCTATCTGCCAGAAGTCCTGATTCTGAAATGTCGTTATATATACTGACACTTCTAATGAATTGATGCAATCTATCCGACTTACATAAGTGACGACTACTCTGCTTGATGTGCTAGTCTCCCATGATGTATCCAGAATATAAGAATATAACGCGGGGCCGAAGATCTGCCTAATATAAGATAATGTGATATACCAGAGTCGAGAAGCGCCAGAACATAATTAGAACGAACCACATCTGCCCGGCTATTATCTCACTAGTCTATACATATCTTAAGTTGGCATAAAGGTTATAAAAATCAGAATAGTAAAAATAGGAGAGATAGGAATCATGAAATAGGGAGAGAGATAGGACGGACTAGGATTGATGGTGATAGTGCAATGAGGAGGATATGATAGAGAGAAGTTTACCAACTCCCGGACATGCTAAAAATGGGAATAATTAGTTACGGTCAGTACTTCCAGAGTTCCTCTGCAGATATTGAATGCCCTTCCTGTTCTCACTCCATCATATTGAGCATCCGGACTTCCCTTCCAGTCAGATCATATGTTTGCTTCCCTTCACCATGTGCCCTAGTTCTTAGTCTCCTTAGTGTATGACTCCATACTTAATACCGGGGATGAAGCGAGATAATTCACAATCTTTCTGGCGATTGTGTTGCAGGTGTCCGGCTTTAGACAATATCCACATGTCATATGTTGGGGGCAAGGTTGGACGGATGACTTAGCTAGTAGGGCATCCAGAGGCCTGTTTGGACCTTTACTTTCCTCAATTGAGAGGGTCTCTTCGTCAACTTCATCTGCATCTTATCCCGATCTTTCTCCTCTGGGTCCATCCTACTTCCCGGATGATGACAAGAGAACTTGAGAATACTCCTTAGGCTGCTTGGGAATAAGAAACATCTTGATCCTCACCTTCATTTCCCACTAAAATATTGCTTGCTCAGTTCTCCTTGTCGGCCATCATGTAAGACACCGACCGACTATACCTTTTTGCAGTGTGCTTATTACTGTTCAATCTCCCTACCGCAATTTGATAAATCATTCTTTCATTTCTTCCTGGGCTATTACAGAGAAGAATCTTCCTATAGAAATCCTTCGAGAACTAGTCCCAAGTGTTGGGCTTTCCCAGTCTCGCTGCTTCCGCCAACTACTACATCCAGGCTACATCTGAATCTTGATCATTTTCACCTAGTTCTCGTCAGGGACCCAAGTTGACTTAGAAGATCCATCAGGTTTACTGACCACTGCTATGCATCCAGGGCTTCTCCATGCTTGAAAAGATTGCCGGCTGTAATTTCCTGAAATCTAACATGTCGCCTGGCTTCTGTTCCTGGAGTGCAACCAATGATCCTTGGTGCGGGACCTTCGCCTGTACTTGATCGTGTCTCATCATATCTTGCAGAGATAGTCTTAAATCAAGATTTTCTCCATTAGGGTTACCCTAGGAAGAACCAGAACCGTTATGATTTCCCCATCTTTTTATGTCTGAGTTGGTCCAAGAATAACAAGAAATTGAAGTATGAAAGGATGGGAGAACTTCAGAATTCAAGGATAAGATTATCAAGAGAGAATGGATAACTTTGTACTTGTAGTTGGATTGTATAACCAAGACTCATGCATTCCAGTTGCAAATTTCTTTACCATTAATTTGCCATCTGGACGTACTGAGGAGGTGAGAGCCCTGGCTCTGATACCAACCTGTAATGCCCCGATCCTGGCGGATACGGAGACATTACTGCAACGTATATACGCAAGTCAGAAGTACCTTCACGTATATACGCTAAGCATCAGTACAGGCAAGAATCAGAGTACGGAAGTAAGTGGTGCATTATACATTCCAACATATGAGTACAATTACAAGGTTATCACCAGAGGTGATCAATATTACAATAATATTACATCACCTGACAGGCGCAATTGCGAGAATACAAGAGATATACATGAGTAAACAGTATAAAAGGCACTCACGAGTTTACAAAAGGAAAAACTCGGGAGGCACACAGGGGGGCCTGGAAGGATAAGACTCTGGACGGTCTGCTGGAGATCCACGCTACCGCTGCGCCACTCTGATCAGCAACTGGGAGAATCCACACGCTCTAAGCTCCATGACCTGGACATGAGGATTCAGGGGAGTCAGATGAAACTCCCCAGGCGAGTGGTGATACTAAAGCCAAGTGGCGAGCAAGGGTAAGCACATGTAAAGCGATAAACCAAATAAAGCCGAGGACGAGCAAATCTGATTGTATGGTTTCAGATCACGGCTCCATAAGACTAGTACGTCGAAGGAATAATCCAAACAAGAAAACCCTCATATATATACCCTTATCTTATGTCACCATAATCTAAGCACATACAACCAGACTGCACTCAAGACATGATAAGATAATAAGCAGGAGGCAGGTGGATACAAGGAATAGAGCAGGGCATGAGCAGTTAATATAATAGTACTCATAAAAGCGGAAATCCGATGTAAAATCCAGGACAAGCAAATATAGTAAGGCATATCACAGATTCATAGCCGTTTAGGCTGCAGGCTTCAGTATGCGTCCCATTCCACATACCTCTACTTACAACTTAAAGAGCCGGTTATTATTATTCTTATTATTACTCGTCTTACACTGATATCTAGCTATGTGAACTAGCGTCCCAGCACACATAGATCCATATCCGAGTAAAGCAAGGTTGTTATTGGAAACCAGCGGGGTATCAACGAACTATGTTTACAGTGGGTCCCGTACATACCCGGGACCACGGCCCAGGATTGTTCCGTTGCATGGAAACGGAAGCCAGCCGCAAGGCTAAACAGGAGGGACTTATGTATGCCCTTATCATGATTCAGGAGGAGGGAGCCAGCACTCCCCTCGGTCGCCTGGAGGCCCACAGGTCAGACCGGAAGTTTTAGTTGCACAACATGCCTAATACCACTGTAAACACGAACACATATTGATAGCCGCATATTTCCCCCGACCCGATGCAAGTTGTTCCTTTTATGAATTATTAGATTAATTATCAATTTACGGGAATAACAAGAGCAGGACATGATCAGGAATTCAGGAGTTCAGGTCACTGCATATAATACAGGATAACAGGTCACTGATCATGATACAGGATAACAAGGCAGGGTCCCCGTAAATGTGATAATCACAGGTCAAGTATATCATGCTGAGTGTCAAGGGATAGCATGACAAGATGGTGATATTAGACAGGTAACCAGTCATGTCAAGAGATTGATAATAATCCGGTGGCAAGTCATGTCATAACAAGGGGTCTTGCCAAGAAGTAGCATGTCAGGTGTTAGGTGATAGCGAATCAGTTGACAGGTGATATACATGTGTTAAAAGTAATGTGAAAACGACAAGTAGTATAGACAGGTGTCAGGCATGAAGTAATGGCATGGGGTAGAATAGTAGCTGAGCACAAACAAGCGGAGCTGAGCAAGCTGGAAGTACAGACAGCAAACAGTATTTAACACTGGAGCATCTGGCGAGGTTACCGGGACGACTCGACTGAAGTACGAGCGGTAAATCCGGCAGCAACTCGCCTAGACGAATCTAGTGGTAAAGCGCTGAACGCTGATCATGATAACCAGGCGGAGCTGAACAAGCTGGAAGCACAGGCAGCGAACAGAGTTTAGACACTAATGCGCTCTGCGAGGCTACCGGGGCACTCGGATTAAGATACGAGTGGAGAATCCGGCAGCAACTCGCCTAAACGAATTTAGTGAATAAAGCACTGAGTGCTAAGCATGCTCACCAGGCGGAGCTGAGAAACCTGATGATCCCAATCACGCCTCTTCCGAGACAGTGAGGGACCGGAGGCTGAACTGAGGGACCTGCCGATCCCAATCACCTCTCTTTCGAGATAGTGAGTGACCGGAGGTTGAAGGGTCCGGAAGCCAAGTATGGTATAAGGCAGTACAATACATCACAGGCATGGTATATGTACAAGAAGGAAACTACCCTAGTACAAGCATTCGTCACAGAACAATACATGTCCAGATATTGGCACTCGGCCATACACAAATACAGGGACTCAGCCCAATACAAAATACAGAAAATGGAATACATATCGACCCGACGAAGCGGGGAAACCCAAATGGAGGCGAGAGCGAGGACACTCGCCTAAATCACCAGAAAGCCGAAAAGTCTGAAATCCATGGAACTCGCGCACGCGCCATAATTATAATAATATATAAATATTTAGAGGAAGAAAGTGAAGAGGAGAGAGGAGATACAGGGAGACGCGGGCTTCCGAGAGAGAGACGCGGGGGACGCAGACGCGGGAGTCGCGTCGCAGGAATAACAGACGCGGGAAAGAGCAGACGCGGGGATCGCGTCGCGGAAAGTACCAGGCGCGGGAATCACAGACGCAGGAATAGCAGACGCGGGGTTCGCAGACGCGGGAGTCGCGTCGCGAAGGAGCCACAACGCGGGGTTCGCAGACGCGGGGTTCGCGTCGCAGAGATGCCTCAAACGCGAGATCTGCGTTCAAGTGCGGACGCGAGGGAAACGCGGACGCGGACGTGGGTTCTGCGTCGCGTTAATACAGAAACGCGCGGAGCGCGTTAAGGGATTGCCTAGACGCGGGGTGAGATCCGCGTTAGGAAAGTCTTGGCGAGGAAAATCACTCGCCGACAAGATTCCTTGCTGCGCCCGACGAAGGGAAGTTCGGCCCCAATCCAAAAGGAGGGTACCGGCCCCAAGTCTTGCCAACAGAGAAGAACGCGGCCCCAATCCAAAAGGAGTGGCCGGCTCTTGAGTCTTGCCGACGAAGAAGAGCACGGCCCCAATCCAAAAGGAGTGGCCGGCTCTGAAAGAGTCATGTCCAAATGGAGAAGACGAACAGGAAGAGGAACCAGGAAGAGAGAGACTCAGGAGAGAGAAAGAGAGGGAGTGAGAACCAGGGAGAGAGTGAGAGTGAGAATAGGAAAGAGGGAGAGAGTCAACAAGAGAGAGAGAGAGAGAGAGAGAGAAGAATCCCAGGAGAGAGAAAAAAAGGGGGACCCAGGGAGAAATTCAAGAGGGAGGGGCTTTGCCCCTCTCTGGATCCACGCACAGCACACCCCCCGCTGGGGGTGCCCGGCCTGGCCGCCGGCCAGGCGGCGGCGCCGGGCGGCGCCGGCCACCGGAAGAGGAGGGGGCGGCTGCCCCCTCCAACAGCACACAGGAGGGGGCTGTTGCCCCCCTCCAGCAGGGAAAGAGGGGGGCTTTGCCCCCCTCCAGCAGAGAGAGAGAGGGAGTTTTGCTCCCCTCTCAACCGAGCACAGGGGCCCAGGTGGGCCCCTGGCTGCCCGCGACCGCCGGCCACCGCCGGCGGCGCCCCAGACCGGGGTGGCTCCGGCCACCCCAAGGAGAAATGGGGAAGGAGAGAGTTGGGTTTTTGTGGTGATGGGTTTGGTGATTTGGTGGTGTTGGTGGTTGATTGGAGTTGGTGGTGGAGGAATTGAAGGAGATGGAAGGAGGAGGAGATGTAGGTGGTTGTGGTGGTGGTGTTTGGGTGGAGGAGATGGTTGATTGGGGGAGGATGATGAAGAGGAAGGAGGTGGTTTTGGTGGTGTTTTGAGGAGAAAGGAAGTGGGGATGGAGGAGTTTGTTGTTGGTGATGGAGGAGGGAAGTTTGGCCGGAATTTTGGGGGAGTCCTCGCCGGCGACGAGGTGCCGGAGGTGGCTGGCCGGAGTTGGGGCTGGTGAGGGTCGGTCCTCTCTTGGAGGAGGAGAAGAAGTGAAGAAAGGAGATGGGAAGAGAAAAGAAAGAAAAGGAAATGAAAATAAAAAAAGAAAAAGAAGTGATGATGGGGATGTGATGGGGAGTAGGTAAGGGGGGTGGTGTCTCCCACGTGGGGGGATGGCTGGATCAATGGAGGGAAAGAAAAGGAAAGCAAGAAAGAAAAGAATGGATTGGAAAAATAATAATATTATAATATGGTCGCGAAAAATCGACTGTTCCAGAAAAATCCCAAAAAATACCCGGAGGTAGAAAACGTCATCCTGAGGAATAATACGAAATCGGTTTTCAGAAATAAAATCCCATTTTCAAATTAAAAATCCGGAAGCCAACCACCGATACCGGTCTACACCGGGTCGGCCGGATTTTGATAAATTCTGAAAAATCCCAGAAAATGTATTAAAGAGGAAAATATGATTTTAAGAAATAAAGTGAAAGCGGAATTTAGAAATTCAATCCCGGTTGTAAGCTAAAAATCCTGGAATCAACCAGCGATACTGGCCGATACCGAATCCGGTGGAATTTTCATAAATTCATAAAATCCTCAGAAAAGGCATTTAGATGGGAAATGTGATTTTAAGAAATAATGTCTAAAGACACTTTTAGTAATTCCAATTAGTTTGTAAATTAAAAATCCGGGAATCGGTCAGCGGCACTGGTCGACACCGTTTTGAAGATTTACAACTTAATCCAGGAAATTTCCAGAAAATCATAGAAAATCTAAAATATTGGAAAACGATGTTCAAAACTGAAATCGGTCAAATCGGAATAGTAGAAAGACCAAATCGAGTAATTCTCTAGGATCGGGCCCTCGGTTCAGACTAGGGCTGACTCCGAGTCCACGAATCCAAATCCAAGACAAAACGTTCATATGAATAATTCATAATACAAAACAAATACAAGAAGTAAATCGAAAAATACGATCGAAAATCTGAATACGCAACTAAGT
This sequence comes from Agave tequilana, assembly GCA_038442645.1. Lineage (NCBI taxonomy): Eukaryota > Viridiplantae > Streptophyta > Magnoliopsida > Asparagales > Asparagaceae > Agave > Agave tequilana. Next base: position 14,738 of record JAVJIF010003719.1, read on the forward strand.
ACGTATTCCGGGAGCGGGGTGTTACACCAACAGCGCCTGATCAGAAATAGGGTCCGGGCTTGATGGTGAAAGCTCTCAAAGACCAGGTCAGGGTCGAAGCCGTCCTCGTTCGACTCCGTGGTGTAGAACTTGTCAGAAGCTGCGTCGATCCTGTCTTCAACTTCCCCACCAGAACTAGGAGCTAGTCGGATTACTGGGAGATCTTTATTGCTGACATTATTAAACAGATAATCAGCCCAGGATAGTTGCTTGACGCCTCCTGACCTCCAGGCAGTTGTCTGGCCGCAGATGTAGAAATGGCACATCACCTCCCAGTAGGTCTCGTACACTTGAGGAGATTCTTTTTCCAAAGGCGCAGTTCCCTGGTGGTTGGGACAAATTCCTCGTAAGGAATATCCCCTGACGACAACCCGGAGACCTCATACAACTCGTGCAGGGCAAGGCCCATCTCTCCGACCGGAGTAAAGAATGTCCCCGTCCGAGGATTGTAGCGCTCCAGAATCCCAAAGAAGTTATGAGAACTCATCGGGACGCCCCACTGCACGGCCCTGACTGCTGGGTACAGCCCCACACGCTTCAGCGGCCCCTCAGATTGGTAAGGACAAAACCCACCATCCTGCCCCACCAGTAGTTCCCTGGAGAATGGACCCACCCATACGCACGGAAGTCGACAGGATAGTCACCCCCTGCTTCTATGAAGGAATTGAGGAAGGTGGTAGCAAGCTCCGGGATCTCTCCAATTGGGATTTCAGGCTTGGACGACGCAGGGAACAGTCCGACAACTGACCCGTCATGACTATCATGGCGGTCTACCTTTTGGAGGCCAAAGTCACCAAGGGCGATCTCAAGGATATACTGGGAAATGTCCCATTCCATCTTCCGGGGGACAGACATGTGTTGAAAGTAGGACATCGGGAACATCCTCTCCATGTCTGGAAGAAAGAATCTTCCGCCCTTTATCTCACGGAGCCATTTATAGGTCCCCTCAGACACACGACGGCCATCATCATAGATATGATCCCCAAAGAAGAAGGCAGGCTTCTCCAACCTGACGCCGTCATCCGTTTTGAGTGCGGCATCGGTCATAAGTGCCCGAAAGGTTCTCCTGTTAACATTAGAGAGCCTGCGATCCAGTAACTGGTCAGCAGTCACGGGGACACTCATTCTTTGCACAAAGGTCAAGCCCCGGTCGGCACCACCCACGCGTCCAAAGTGGTGCATCTTGGCAAGTGAACCTGAAACATGCGGCACTGCAAAAGAAAAAGACACTTGGTCAGATACTTTGCCAAAAATAAGGGAAGATGCCAAGTGTTCATAATTCAAAACGCAGCCGAGACACTGGACGCAGGACTTATCATCCGCGTCCAGACCTGCGAACTTGCACCAAAACGCAGAAGAGATACTGGACGCAGGAATTTTTCGAATCCGCGTCCAGACCTGCAAAGCCGCGTTCTGCAAACCAAGACTTATGAAAATTCTAAGTACTTGGACTCAAACGCCAGATTCTACAAAATCGGCGGTTGAAGACACAGAACGCAAGGATCAAATCCACGTTCTGCAAACCAAGACTTGTGAAATTTCAAAGTGCTTGGACTCAGACGCCAGATTCATCAAATCGGCGCCTGATGGCACAAAACGCGGCACAGAACGCATGGATCAAATCCGCGTTCTGCAAATCGCGTCCAGAGACCTTCACAATTAGAAATGTTCTAAGTGAAGGATCCAGAATGCAGAGTTCACCAGCGTCGGATCATCAGGCCCGCGCCCCGGTTATCATCTCAAGGACAGCGTCCGAGAATCAAACACGATCTTGTGTTAAAGGTTCTTAAGGTTCTATGAACATGTTTTAATGGCGGAACCCACGCCGAAGGTACATTTTTACCTCGGAAAACACCCTCCTGCGCAGAAGAAGCATCTCTCTCAGCCTCGGCGACGGTCGCCCTTGAGGATGATGCAGTCGGTTTCGTCTTGGGAGCCATCGATGTTCAGAAATCCGAGTTCGAAGATGGACAGATGAACAAACAAGAAGCTCTCTTTTCTCAGCAAATGCGATTCGGAGAAGAAGATGTGTCTCTCTAACTGTTGCCTTTTATAGGCACAGAGATTCGCGAAGATACGCAGCGTTTGGCCCAATAAACGCTGCAGCGAATCGCTGCCTGACGCGTGGAGCCAAATCATTGTTTGAACAGGGAAGATCATGCGTCGCGACCCCGCCACAAGTCAGAAGTTGACACGTGGAGCAGTTCATTTAATGAACCGGGAGATCCGCGCGCCAAAAGGCGAAATCTCGCCGTTTCCCCAGGCCAGCTGGCGGCGTAATCATGACATGGCACAGGTGCGCGCCCCAAAGTACGCGGCTCTTCGGTGGACATGCCCCGACAGCATCATCATAAATGCACCCAGAAAATCGCGTCTGCATTTCAAGAGATGCGTCTCTCCAAAGTCCGCGTCCCCTCAAACGGGCCAAACATCGCGTCTACCCCATGGAAGTCGCGTCTTTAAAGCGGTCTCTGCTTTTTCAGAAAGGAACCTGCGTCCAGTCTCCTGCTTCTGCAAGTCAGTTCAACAGTACACTGACGCAAACAGACAACCAACTACTCCCGGCCAAAAGCGCACCCGTGACAGACTAAAAGCAATCGGGGAGGTCTAGACTGTGTATCTAGACACTCAACACGATCAACTCTGACGGCTTCAAAGAGTTCAACAGTACACTCACGAAGACCAATTCCAGATAAGATCAAGCCCGAAGCATCAACAGTCCAGTCATAAAGGCGAACACGGCTAAGATCCAAAGTATTCCGAAATCCGTCCCATTCAACTGCGGAATATCAGAAACTTTGGAGGGGGTTCTGTAGGGTGTCTAAAAAATGACTAACAGACAAGCCATTAAGGAAGCAGAGTCTCAAGCTCTAGACGCGAGGAATCGATGCCCGCGTCTCAGCATTAAGACGCGTTGGCTCTACACCCGCGTCTCAACGTCCAGACGCGTCGGCCCGAAGCTCGCGTCTCAGCATCAAGGCGCGTCGGCCCGACGCCCGCGCCTCAGCGTCCAGACGTGAAGGCCCGAAGCCCGCGTCTCAGCATTAAGGCGCGTTGGCTCGACGCCCGCGTCTCAACTTCAGGGCGCGTTTGGCTCGACGCCCGCGTCTCAAGCTTCAAGGCGCGTTTGGCTCAACGCCCGCGTCTCAGTTGCAACTGCCCTGATTGCGGGGCCAGTCACCGCGCATGTAGCGGGTAGTGGCCCCTCATTCGGGAGCGTTTTCAGGAGGCACCTTCACCCCCTGAGACCCCTATAAATAGCCTTGTTTGCTATGAAGAGGGGATCGGAGCTTTGGAGAGGTCGAGAATTAAGAAGGTCAAGGCATCATCAAGATCGATCGAATCCAGGCAAGAGGATCATCAAGAGGGAAGCACGACTTCAACAACAGACAGAGGGAGGAGACTCTTCAGCGAGCTTACTGAGTACTAGCCGCTCTTCGCCTACCTCCTCTTTGAGAGTTTTGGTAGACGGAGCTGAGTTACTCTTTCTACCGACCGAAGAGAAGACCCCGACGGTCCAGGACGGTCATCTGGTCAACGGAGAACAAGATTCACTCTCCAACGCCACACGAAGAACCCAGCATTAAACAAAGGGGGGATTCAAGCTTCAACATCCTCCCTCCCTTATAACTGAAAGGAAAAGTCTTGTTGTAATCTTTTCATCTGATTCAAAGAAATCTTTACAGCAATTCCCTCTTTCTTTTTCCGGCGCATACAAGAACACCCCCATCCCCACATGGCTCAAAGTCGCGGTCTTAGCCGCTGACTCGGTAGGCACTGAGATGGATTGATCGCGGCATTCTGATCGATCTCGGACAATACACACAATATGCTACATAAAAAAATCTGAAAAAATCATGACAAATCGTAAAAAAATGTACACATCCAAATTCATGTATCACATATTTAAAACAAATTTGTTTTGAGAAGGTAACTGGGGAAATATGATGATTTGGGGGTAAATAAGAAATATGAAAGATTTGAGGGTGTAAATATAAAAAGCCCAAAAAAACAAAAAATAAAAATAAAAATAAAGGTTAAGAGGGGGTGGAGAGAGACAGAGAGAAGACAATGAGAGGGAGATCGGATGAGAGCGGGGGGGGAGAGAGAAAGAGATGGGGGAGAGAGAGAGAGAGAGAGAGAGGAGGGGGAGAGAGAGAGAGAGGAAGAAGAGAGATCGGAGGGGGCAGAGGGGGAGAGATCAGAGCGGGCGGCGGCGAGATCGGAGGGCGGGAGAGAGAGGGGAGATAGATCGGGGGGGGGGGGGGCGACCGGCGGCTAGAACGACGGTGGCAGTGCGGGCGACCGGCGGCGGCGATCGAAGTAAGCTCTCTCCCCCTCCCTCCCTCCAATCCGGTCTCTTATTTTCCCTTTTTATGCTTGGACTCGGACCCAACTCGGGTTTGACTCGGCCGAATCGTCCGAGTCCGACCAAGTTGTGTCGTGACTCGGCCGATAGTCATGCCCGAGTCATGCAATTTTTGCCACTTGTGGTGACGCGTCTCGTAATTGGATTGACGATGGCCGTTCCATAGATGACTAGGCCAGTCAACTCCGACTCGGCCGAGTTTTTGAACCTTGCTACACCTGAAACCACCACTTCACCAGAATCTAGTGGACTGTCAAGAAATTTGAAAATTAAAAATTGAACGTATTGCTCATCAAATAGTACATGGCTAATGCAAATTTCAGTTGAAATACTTATGGGACTCGAAGAGTAGAAGATACACCACCAGAAGCCTCTAATAACCTTGGACTAATGACACAGCTGGTTTTCATTGGGTACAGTCATTTTAATTATGGCAAGGAGGAGGCTTGCAGTCAGAATAATTCCATCAACTGTAACAAAGCTTGGGGTTCTAACCAATAACGAGTGACACACAAGCAATTTTTTCCAAAATCTTGTAAAATATAACCAGTCATTCAGAATAACATAGCGTACATTATTTATTTAGGTCCCAATCTCCAATATTTTTCAAGTTCTTTATTCTTTGTTGTTCCTTGGTGCATGACCTCTTTGCCATGATAAACGAAAAGAATCAATACAATGTTAAACATGACCAACTGCACAAATATTCATTCATCTTGAAATTTTACACTCTACAAGAAGAGACATAGAGTTTAAAGCTCCACTGAATCCCATGTATATTTGCTCTAGTACTGTTAAAGGTTCTTTTTCTGGAATAAAAGGGAACCTCAGCTTTATTGTTTTATCAATTATCACAAGCAAGATCCAAAAAGCCAAATGCACTCAGAGACATACTTAGGAGCAGGATATCGAAACATCCTAGCTCAACCAACCCAAATTCTGAAACCTATATCAAATAATTGCTCCTCCAACCTTCCGTCTGAAACATTCACATTGTGATATGATATCACTGCTATTTCCAACAGTTTTCACGACTTCACAAATACTCTCCATGATTCCAACCAACATTTGTTTCAGGTGAAGCCACAAGTTGAACATAGGAAACAGAATGGAAGCAGCAATAGCAGGAACGTGAATGACTGCAAAAGACTAGAAGTTTATGTCCAATAGTCTCTCAAAGATAGAACTAATGACACAGACAATATTTGTTTTTTTAAAGCAAAAGTGATGTTGAATATCACTCGTTTCGTTTACATCTCATCCGATATGTTTAGTTTCTCATCACTCCATCTTAGTCAATTTGTAAATTTTCTTCTCGAGTAGAAGTAAAACAAGTTATATGAAATTAAGATTAGGCTCCATTTTCAACCTTGCAAACACTTTTGCGTTAATCTTCTGATATCTTTTCGGTCATTGATTCTTCATTGTTCCCTGAGGCATGATCGATAACACATATGGAATCAGTGCAACAATGTTAAATGTGCCTCATTGCAGAATATTCTCAGAGTTTTAGCTCTTAACACTTGAAAGGTGCGTGAACATCTACTCCAGTATTATCCAAGACAAGTTTACCAAAATGAAATAGAAACATCGATTGTGTGTTTTAAAAGTGTTGAGAAGCAAAAAATGTATTGTACTTACGTGCATACTCTGGAGCAAGATAACCAAAATGTCCCTGCCAAGCGCGTCATTACAGACTTATCCTTGTCAGCTAGCTTGACCAACCCAAAGTCTGATACTTTAGCCCTCAAATCTTCGCCCAAGAGTATATTTGAAGGCTTGAGATCCCTGTGGATGAAACTCTCCTGGGCCAAGCTGTGCAGGTATTCAACCCCTCTAGCCACATTCAACGCTATTATAAGCCGCTGCCTCCAATTAAGAGCACAATATTTGCCTGAATCTTTGTCAAACAAGTGCTGCCCCAGCGTTCCCTGTGGCATGAACTCGTAGACCAAAAGCTTTTCCTTGTTATCCCTACAGTAGCCAATAAAGGTCACCAGATGCCTGCGGCGGGTCTTTTGAAGAACATGAACCTCAGCTTCAAACTCTGCAAGCCCCCTTTTTACACCCATGGATTCAGACTCACTCCTCTTGACAGCGACTAGGGTCCCGTTGAGGTTCCCTTTGTAGACCACACCTAATCCTCCCTCCCCAACAATGTTGGCCTCACTGAAATTATTTGTAGCCTTGCGGATGTCCTCGATCGGAATGGTACTCACTACATTGTCACCACTGCTTTGGCTGAAAAGCTCATTCCGAGTGTCGTTGCTCACATTTGTGATTCCTACCCTATACTGGTTATTCTGGAGCTGCTTCGGCGGGCTCAGTGCCGTGACCGGTTTGAACTCCTCTGTCCTTGGCGAGCTTCCGTCTTTGAAGGTAGAAAATAAGAGCAGCCAAACAGACAAGAAGAACCAGAACACCTATGACTATCCCCGCAATCATGCCAGTTGAAGACTTAGATTTACCACCAGACTGATCGCCGGATTGAGATGGAGACGTGCCACGGCCAGGTGAGCCAGGAGCTCCTCGGGTTCTGGGAGGCGGGTCAGTGCCGATGTGAGGATTGCCTGCCAAATCCCCGTCACTGATTTATCAAATGCAGGTACTTTTCCATAGAGATCATTGTTGGACACGTCCAGAGTCTGCAGACTCTTTAACCCCGTCAACGAATCTGGGATGGGACCCGTGAGGTGGTTGTTGCTGAGCAACAGTTATTGAGCGAGGTGAGATTGGCAATGTCAGGCGAAATGGTCCCAACAAGATGCTGGTTGGCCAAATTGAGTACCAGAATGTCCTTCCCCTGAGGATCACACACAATGCCGGTCCAGGGGCCCGCACGAGGGTAGTTCCCTTTCCAATTGAAGGTACCCAAAATCCGCAGCCACCGCCAGCAGCACCATCACCCTGGGGTCGCAAGGGTCCGAGTTTGCGGTGCAGAAGTTGTTACCCTTGCCGACGTCCGCAACGCCGCCGCCACCGAAAGCCGGCATGGGGCCTTGAAGTTTGCTGTTGGAGAGGGAAGCGTTCTTAAGCGTACCGCAGTTGATCAGGGACGGCGGAACGACCCCTGTGAGCTGACTGTCTCTGACATTGAAAGAGGAGAGAGATGTGAGGTTGGAGACGTCCGGGATGGGCCCGGAGAAGCTATTGGACTGCAACCAGGCGAGAGTGAGCTGATTCATGGCCCGACGGTGATCCCTACGGTGAGCTTCTCGGCGGACTGCTGATTGTTAAGCATGAGGTAATTGGATCCGGCAAAGGAGTCGAGGATGCCGCCGGTCAAGTTGTTGTAGCTAAGCCTCAGATTCTCGAGACTGGAGAGGCGGCCGAAGAGATAGGGAATGGTGCCGAGATGGAGGCATTGGAGGCAGAGAAGTCGTGGTGTTTGTCGGATTTGTCGTCGGGAATGGTCCAGGGGATTAAAGGGTTGTCATCGAGGGAGACCTCCTGGAGCGGTGAGGCCGGAGAAGAAGCCGGGGGGAGGGAGGAGAAGGCATTGTAGTCGACGTTGAGCTTCTGGAGAGCGGCCATGTCGGCGAAGGACGGAGGGCGCCGGAGATCTGATTCCTCTGGAGGTTGAGGACCTGGAGAGAGGAAAGCTGGTTGAAGGAGTCGGGGAGGCGGCCGGAGAGGGATTTCTGGGCGAGGTTGAGGGAGGGCACGTTACGGACGGTGCAGGCGACGCCCGACCATTTGCAGAAATCGGAGTTGGTGTTTAGGGGTGGCCAACGGGACGAATCGGGTTGATTCGTCCCGTCTGGCAAACGAATCGTGGAGTCGTCTCGTCACGGGTTAAACGGGACGGGTTCAAATCCCGGGTAACGAATCGGGTCTCCTGACCCGATTCGTTACCGGATTCGGCGAGACGGGTTAGACCCGTCTCGCCTATTTTTTTTTTTTTAATTCGTTAATTAATAAATTTTAAATTTTAAAGTTAAAAAGAAAAAATAGGAAAAAAATAGGAAAAAATAGGGAAAAAAGAGGAAAAAATTTTAAAAAATTTTCTAAAATTATAAAAAAAAAAATAGAATTGATTTTCACTAATTACAAGTTTTTTGTAAGGCAAAATGGCAAATTATTTTATTAATATGAAAAAATCATATACATTGCTCATCACATATACAATGTACATAAAACTCATCTCGTATACATAACAAAACTCTGGTGCTCATCTCATACAATGTATATAAAAAACTCTGGTGGTTCTCTATTCGTCATCCTCGTCTTGTTCAAATTCTTCATCCAGAATAGCTTTTCCTTGTGTGCGTCTTTCTGCATCGAACCAGTCCTTTAAGCAAACCGCCATCTCCAAGTGTTTCGGCGTCAGCCTGCTCCTCCAGGGTGTCAAAACTCTACCACCTGCAGAAAACGCGCTCTCGGACGCTACTGTAGAGGCCGGAGGTGTTAGTATATCTCGGGCCATGGTAGAAAGAACAGGAAATTGTTTTCTCTGTTCTTTCCACCACGACAAAACATCAAATGTTTCCCATGGCTCTTCATCATTTTCATTTATTTCAGCAGGCATTGTGTTCAAATATAAATTAAGTTCATCAAATGAACCTGCTCCTGAAGAGTGTTTCTTTCTAGTATTAGAGGAAAGTATACTTTTAAAATTAGATAATCTTTTACCTAGACTACTAGAAGAAGTTTGTGATGGTGTAGGTGCCCTAAATTCAGAAGAAGAAGGTGGAAATAACTCATCTCTGTACAATGAGTACATTTCTTCTAAAAGAGATCTAATTTCTAAAAGTAATTTATCTACATCTTGTTCATAATTTAAACATAAAATAAAATTAGATAATAAAAGCTTTAAATTATCTATTTTAATTCTAGGATCCATAATTGCAGCTAAGTAAAATAAAAAAGGCATATTTTCAAAATATTTTCGAAAATTTTCTTCCATATCATGTATAGCCTCTACAAGACTATCATCATCTCTATATGCAGCAAATACTTGAGCAATTTCATTAAGATTATAAAAAACTAAGTTACATGTGGGATAATACGTACCAGAAAGTGCTTTTGTGGCAGTGTCAAATTTTTCTAGAAAACTACAAAAATTTTCATATAATTTCCATTCTTCATCACTAATATAAAGAGATGAACATTCATTTATTGTAAAAATTGAATTGCTTGTTTAAAAGGAAGGCAATCTTTAATCATATAGTAGCTTGAATTCCAACGAGTTTTCACATCTGCTTGGAGCAGTTTTTCCTTTAGTCCACATTGTCGGCAATAAGCTTTAAAAGATTGTCTCCTAGGTCCACTGTGTTTTATATGTAAAATAATTTCTTTAACTTTATAAATATATTTGTCTAAGAGCTTTAGACCATCTTGTACACATAAATTCAATATATGGCAAACACATCTAACATGAAAAAGTTTACCATTTAAAATTGGATCTATATCGTTTTCAATTGTCTTATTGAAGCAGTATTTTCACTTGCATTATCAAAAGAAATAGAAAATATTTTATTTTCTATACCATAATTTCTACAAGTAAGAAAAATTGAATTTGCTACATTTGTATCAGAATGTTTCTCAGAAAATTTAGAAAATGATAAAATACGTTTTTGTAAAATCCAATTTTCATCAATAAAGTGAGCAGTAACACATAAATAATGAATAAGATTAAGAGCTTCCCATATATCGGAAGTTAAAGAAATTTTTCTAGCATCACTAGTAAAAAGAGCCTTCAAAATATTTTTTCTATTTACAAATAAATCTTCAATTTCTCTAGTTATAGTTTGTCTGCTAATTCTCTTATAATCAGGAGCAAAAACAGATTTAAGATAATCAACTAATGCATCTGATTCAGTAAAAGAAAATGGAAGTTCTGCTCGAACAATAAATTCAGCTAACTTATGTTTATTTACTTCAGGCTTATATCTCCAAGTGGAGAGTGTGCCTGAATCAGCTAATATTTGTGCTTGTTGTGGTGGTAAACCGTGACTTTTAGCATGCTTTTTTTCATAGTGTTTATTAAGAACACCTGTACCGTATCCTTCTTTATGATCAAATAGTTGATGACAGTACTTACATTCTGCCTTTCTTCTACCTTCAACAAATTTTAAGACAAAATGGTTCCACACTGCAGAAGTTTTGGCTCTTTCTTTAGTGGTTGTGCTTGTGCTTGTGCTAGTTGGTTCAGGTTGTTGTGTTTCTGGAACTATAGTGTCATGCTGTGTTGGTTGTGTATCGTGTTGTTCTTGTGTTTCAGTAAAAAAAGGAGCCAGAGATTGTGCGTGCATTGGTGATGTTGACATTAAAAGTTGAGAATATGAGGCATATTGAGGAGGGAAGGAAATAGAATGCCGACCTGTACCACTATCACTGGCATATGCAGCATGTGTATATGGTGCATAACCACTGTAGTCAAATGCATAGCTTGACGAACTGTGATAGGGAGCAAATGCGGATGTTGGTGGAGCATAGCTGTATGGTGGGTAAGCGGTATATGCTGATGATGAGCTACCGCCAACATCGGTGTAAGGTGCGGCAGCTGACGGATTGTGTGTTGATGAAGAGCTGCCACCGGCTTCGGATGAGGAACCGCCAGTACTCCAGTTGGGATCCATTAGACTAGATTGAAAGTTGGTAGAGATTTGTAATTGTAAGAGAATAAGAGTGAATTAGAGTTAGAGGATGAAAATAGAAGAGAGAGTTGAGATGAAGTGAGAATGTGAGATGAAAATGAATGAGGGTAGAGGGTATTTATAGAAGATTAGGGGTTAGGGTTTTTATTTTTTAATTTTTTTTAGTGCCAACGGCTCAAAACTGAGCCGTTGAGGGTTTAAAATAAAAAAAAAATTAATATAGGGGGCGTATAATAATTTTCCCCTCTAACGTTATTAAAAAATTATTGGACTAAAAAAAAAAAAAATTAAGAAGGGGGGGTCGGGGAAATTTTCCCCGACCCGACTCGTCCCGTGATTCGTCACGGGACGAATTGGATTCGTCCCGTGACCACGGGACGGGTCAACCCGTTTCGACCCGCCCCTTAACGGGGCGGGTACGGGTTGACCCGCCAACCCGTCTGTGCGACTCCGACGAGTCGCACAGTACGGGTCGGGGCGGGTCGACGCGGGTCGACCCGCCCCGGTGGCCACCCCTATTGGTGTTCCAGTTGGAGGGGAGGTTTGTCAGGGATTTGGCCAGATGCGACATGGCGGCCGAGTCATCGCCGTTTCACAAACGCGGCGGCGACGGCGACGAGCAAAAAAAAAAAAAAGAAGAGGAGAATAACAAGAGATGGGAATGTGAAACGTTTTCTCTTGTCAGTTGTCCTTCTCCATTGATGATGATAATTTTGTGTGAAAATCTCAATCTCAATCTCAGTCTCAATGGGAAAGAAACGGAGGGAGGAGGCTTTGTCTTGTTTTAATTCTTTTGTGTAACAAGGAAAAAAGAAAAAAAAAAAGAAAAAGAAAAGGAAGCGGGACAGCGGGGGCAATTGCAATTTGCAGAAGCAGGCGCCAAAAAGCAGCAGCAATATCTCTCTGCTCTGTGTTTGTGTCTATGCCTGTGCTGGGATTAAAAATTACAAAACCTGCTGCGCTTTTTCCTTTACTGCACTGAATAATCGTTGGAAAAAATTTCTCCAATCCACCACCATTGGACTTATTGTGGCAATGATGTGGGCCGAATTGTGAGGACGGGAACCTGGGCCACATGCCACGGTGATCTGGAGTGTGGCCTGCCCGAGGCAGTAAGTAAATCCATAGCCTTCCTCTGCTAGTCTGTTTAGTTAAGTGGTCCGTGCTCGCGAATGAGCGAATAGAAACCCCAAATTCCAAATCCTCTTCTTCTTGTTGTTGTGAGTGGGAAAGGGAAATCAACAGATGAAATCAAGAGTTTAATGGCAGAAAGCAGTAGAAGGAGGAGGAGGAGGAGGAGAGGAGAAGGAATGGTCCCTTCATCGCCGGAGGAGGAGCAATTAGCAATAGAAACCGAAGAAGAAGAAGGAGAGCCTCATCATCATTCCCTTCGTTGTGGTAAGGGTCACCGGCCATGTGTGGTGTTGGAGACATCGGAGGGAGGGTTGATCTGCCTGGCTTGCTTCTCCGCCCTCCTATCCGACCCATCATCCCCTTGCCACCACGTCTCCTACGCCCTGTCTCAGCTCTCCCTCGTCGCCGACTCTATCTCAATTACTGATGCTGCTCACCGCTTGCCCGTTTCCCCTCTTGTCCGTGCCCTTTTCTGCGACAACTTCACCCGTGACGATGCCCTCGCTCGCCACCTCATCCATCTCATCTCCCACCTCTCCGTTAATAACAGCCAACTCCACGCCCATTTCCTCTCTCGGATCGCGCATCAGCTCTCTTCAGCCCCCGCCATCACCATCACCGCCTGGAATCACAGCCATCGCTACTCGGTACTCCCCTTTCCCTCTCTTGCTTGCCATCATCATCATCATCATCATCATCATCATCATCATCTGCTTTCTTTGTTTTGACACAGCACAACACAACATTCCTTTCCTCCTCCCTTGAAGATAAATTTATATGATGATACAACAATAGCTGATGCCTTTTAATCTGCAATGCAGCTCCACTGCTTAGGCATCCTGCTGGATTCTCCAAACAATGCTGATCCAACACCCCACATCAAAGACAAAATCACTCTTTTCTCTAACCTTGTTGCTGGCCTCCGGCTGCCAAGGTGAAATTCAACCTCTGAAACTAACTTCCAACTTCTTCTCTTATCAAACATTCAAAGTGGAATTTTATCTCCATTTTCTACAGTGAAGAGATACGTGGGGAGATCTTGTTTGTGCTGTATAAACTATTTGACATCCGAGCAACGCCATGGGATGATGCTGGTTCTAACACTAATAATGATACTCATGATTCCTCATTCATTGGCTGAAACTACTACTCCTACGTCCTTCCCTCGAGGCTCTGCTCAAGACTCAGCATGATGATGTCCGCATGAATTGTTTAGGTTTTTTATCCCTTCCATCCCTGTCTCACTTATTAGCACCTGCACTGCCCAACATTAACTGAATGCTCAACATGACCTGCGAGCGACTTTGACACTGGATCAACCTTGCTACTCTAGTATCATAATCCTATGAATACTAAACTTTGCCTATTATTGAAATGCTTATTGCTTAAACAACAAAGCTCATCTCCTATATAGCTTGTACCAGTTCAAAGAATTCATTCTTACAAAAATAGATTTGCATGTCAACCAATTCATTTCAAGTTTTAGTGAATGTTATGTGATTGAGACACTTTGTTGACAGGTTATTTTGACTAAGACCTCTTAGAACATAGTCATATTAGGATAAAATTTTTAAATCTTGATCTCCCATGCAATATTTTGTATCTTTTTATATGTCATTTCTGTACATACAAGCAAATACACAAGCGCACACAAAAGCAAATGCCCGTGCTGTAATGCATGATTATATGACAAAAGGAAAGCACCAAATTGGACTAATTGTACAACTACCATTGAAAAATACGTATCAGAATTTCCTTTTTTCGCTATTCTAATATTGCATACTAAATTGAAGTATATGCTTATGAAATACATTCATTGTTGTAAAACACAAATTAGAGCACTGTTATGTAACTGTTGTAGGGTGCTTTAGCTCCCACTTTTAGGTTTTCAAGGTTTCACATTCTTTTTTCCCCCCCTTATGATCCAAAGGTGTGGTGTAGCCGTTAATGAAATCCAAGCAAGAAAAAGGCCTTGCCTCGATTGCTTTGCCTTCAATATCTAGTAACATGATGGGAACCTTTTTGCCGGAACTATTTATTTTAAGTTGAGTGATGGAGAATTGGAGAGGATTTTAGTTAGAATATGTACAAGTATTCTTCACCATAAAATTTTAGTAAGAGTACATAGTTCACGTTCTATGGGCGAGTTTGTTTCACTGTAAAAATTCGTAAGTCGCAAGTGGCAATTGCGACTTATGACTTACAGTGTTTGTTTGAGCCGTAAGTCGTAAAATGCACTTACATCTCACTTACAATTCACTTGTAACAGGAACAGTTAATTTTGTGGTCATGCAAATCCTACTTACAATTCACTTGCAACACAAACAATTAATTTTGTGGTCACGCAAATTTGTATTGCTGACAATTAATTGTAATTAGATTAATATTTTTTATTATTAGATTATTATTTTTAAATTATAAAAAATTCTTTTTAATTATTAGATTAAACATAATTATTATATTAAAGTTTTTATTAAAAATTTAATATTTTTTAATATTAGAATACTTTTTTATTACTAGATTATTTTTTATTACTAGATTAGTATAATGTATTTCACTTAATTTTAATTCTTACTTTATTTATAGATTAGTAATATTTAATATAAATTTAATAAGTTTATATTATTAGATCATATTTTTAATTTTTTAATATTTAAAATTTAAAATTTTAATATATTTAATTGGCATTATTTACTATTTTTAGTATTTATTGACATTTTTTAATATTTTAAATCACCAAACAATTAATTTTGTGGTCAATTTTTTCACTTACGACTTACACATTATGACAATCAAACACCATAAAATACAATACAATTTTTCACTTACAATTTTCTATTACCAACTAAACACCGTAAAACTAACTTGCATGTAACTCACTTACAATTGTAAGAGTTTACGACTTATGACTTACGATCACCTACGACAACTAAACATGCCCTATATGTATTGTTTTCTTATGTTGATGGCTATTGCTTTCCTTAAGATCTAATTTTTAATTTCTTTATTAGTTATGCAATATTTTAATTTCTCTAATTCTTCCTACTTATTATTATTTTTTGTTTTTCATTTTTAAGAAAAACCAACTTTTAGAAGTGGCCTATCTTCAATTTCCGATTCCACTTTGCATAACCTTAATTGCGTTTAAATGGATTTGTGTATCATTGTGGTGATAGTTTCACTATTAGATTTGACTAGACTAGATTATTGGATCAGGTGTACACTTTAGTCAAACTGCTCCTACGTACACTACTATAAGATCTAACATGGTTATAGGTCATCCTATCTGGCCAAAAAGCAAGGACCACATAGACTTGGGAATGGGGATGGGATTACAACCGGAGATCAATTGAAAGATTTGCCATAACATATTCATCTTCTTGAAAGAAATTGATACAACATCATGATAATTGAAAGGAAGCGGTCCAAAATTCTGAAGATCTAGAAGCATAGCAAATCCACTTTACAATAAACATTGGTATTTCTTTTTAGATTAAGGGAATATTTACCCCGATTATTAGAATAGAATAAGAAATTATAGGGGGAGAAGCTGGTAGAGAAAGAGAGGATATAGAGGGTTAGTATGAGATACAAAAATGCCTATGAAGTTGATGTTGACCTATTGTGCCTCCGCAATGGGATGGTGGAGATCCAACTATTCTTAGTAGTGGCAAGTTGGCATTGGTTAGTTGGATGATCTTCGGTGCCTGGCTCTTGGAATTGATGCAATCATTCCTTTCTGGCTCTTAGAATTGATGTGATCATTCCTCTCTCACTAAATAACCTAGAACTAGAAGCTTTCCATCTCTATACTACCGTGGACATCGTGATCTAGAGGGTCGATGTTGCATTTTCACCAATCTGCCGAGAGGTCTTCAATGGAAACAGATAAAATAGAGACACAATGGAGAGCTTTAAGTGTGCCAAAATATTGTGTAGGGGCAGTTAAGGAATATATGTTCAGTTGACTCTTCTGCATTACAAAGGATTACAAAAGAATTGAGTTGCAATGCCACACCTTTGTATATCGTCTCCAGTGAGTAAATCATTCAACAATGGAAGCCACATGCGGTTGTCTTAGGTGGAGTTGGCGCAGTCAAGATAAGTCTAGGTGAATTGGGTTACACCGAAGCTATCTCCCGGTGCTGTGTACAATGATTTGACTGTGAAACACCTTGTTACCTCCTAGGTTCTATAGCTATGGTCGTTTTAGTCAGTTCAATCATGGGTGTTGGGAAGTTCAATGAGTCATTATAACTCTGGTAATAGGTTCGGGCCAATCCATCAACAGAGTTTGGCTGCTCATGTGTTTATGCCATTTGATGCATCTTGTTTGAGGGTCAACTCTAGCATTGTGATCCCATGTTATGTGGTAGAGGGAGAAGGCATTACCCAAGCAAATTATTCCAATGATTAAGCCAAAAAAAATGCTTCACTACCATTGCCCACCACAACTTTAGTTATAGGCATGGCTACCATTACCCCCACAACTTCAGTAATATTAAGAGAACAAAACTAGCTTTAAGGCACTGCCAGAGAAGATACACACACACACACACACACACACACACACACACACACACACCTGTCAATAGAAGGAGAGATGTCAAACTTTTTTTGTTTATGCTAGTAGTTAAGCACCACAAGATATCGAGGACTATCAAAATTAGAGAGTAAACTCCACCACCATTTGCTAGTAAGTAAAAGTTGAAAGCCTGGAGATTGAGAAACTCGAGTCCCTTTTTGGATGTGACATTAGTTCAGCACAATTGAAATTGGCAAACTGCAGACCGTCAAGGGTTTGCATTATGGTAGTAGACATTTGCATCCATACATCTCACTATTCTCATATTGCTAGATCATTTTCTAACATATTTTTTAACTTCCCAACATCCAGATCTGTAAAACATGGCCAATCGAATTGCTGTTATATAAGAATTTCCCTTCAAGTTCATTTGCATTATACAGTCCCATGATACTCCAGAATTACCTCTCTTTTCACCCCCTATTTATAGATATGAAGGGTTGATGGTACTGAGCTGATCATTCTTGGATATTTCTTTGCCATCAGTGTGAACACCACTTAGCTTCCTTCATACTGAAGTCACATTTCGTATATTCCCTTTTCATTATGCTAACTCTAATTTTTTTAGGATTTATGTCATATAGATATATGGGTGTCAATGGGTCAGGTTGGGCAGGTTTTGAACAATTTTGATACCCAAACCCAAATGTTAAAGCCTCTTGCTCGACCCACCCAAAACCAATGGGTAAAAGAACTATTTTTTCACTTGAAACTATTTTTTCTCTCATCTTTAATATATAAATACATACTTAAGTGGATGGATGGATGGATGGATGAATACACACATACATGATACTTGGATACATGGATGAATGGATCTATACTGGGTGGGTATGGGTCTTCTTCAGGTGGGTTATAGAGTGATACCCAAATGACCCAAAAGAAAGTAATCTAAAAATTTTCAAACCAAATCCATTTGAATTTCCAAAAAGTTACCCAAACCCTATTTTTTTGGTTGGGTCGGGTCGTGTTCGGATTACAACTGACCTTGTTGACACCCTTATATAGATCCGACTATGTTTTACACTGGCTTTCGGCTATCTATCACAACTTTGCTCTTTATCTGGCTTGGGATAGATAGAAAGAGAATAAGACAATAAGCATAACATTGACAGAGTTATAATACAAATTGGTGGTCAAGAAATATTTGAAATGCTCTTGTTCACTGTCTGGAATTATTAGAGTAGAAATTATATTCTTTATTATAATAGAAATATGATTTTTTTTATTTTAGATTCTCCTACTCCAAGTAGGACATTGTGTATTCTCCTATTCCTATTAAGACATGTATTTTTTTAATAAATAATCGATCACACTCTAATTGAGGGTATATAGTCTTCTCTTCATCACCTCAATATAGTATCAGAGCAAAAATCTTAACTCTAAACTTTTTTTGTTAAAAAACCCTAATCCTAGCTTTTCTTTCCTTCCCTAAAAGAGAGAGCTAATTAATCTTCTACTGCTTTAATTTTATTGTAATAAACATCTCGTTCCCGTTCTTCTTGTTCTCATGGCTGATATAAAAAAAAAATCAAAGACCTCATCAGTATTTAAATTACTATTGTGAAGTTGAATGACAAAAACTTTTTATTATGGGAAAAATCTGTCATAATTTTTCTTGATGCAAGAGGCAAATTGAGGATAGTTACTTCTACGAAATCCGTCTCTACAGAAAAGATGTTTGAAGAATGGGAACAAGACAACTATTTGGTGATGACTTGGCTTTGAAACAGTATGAAATTCACATTGAGTGCCAACTTTATATTCTTAGATCCTGTAAAAGAAATTTGGGAAGCTGTTTGTGATACTTATTCTATAAAGAAGAATACCTCTCGAGTTTTCTAAGTGTATGGGGATTATTTAGTCTCCGACAAGGTGACAAGAGTTTAGAAGACTACTGCAACCACTTTAAGGGTATGATCGATAAACTCAACCAGTATCATCCAGTCACTAATGTATTGAAGTTCTAAAAAAACAGCGTGGAGAATTATATGTTTGTAAGTTTCTTTCGGGCTTAGTTCTCAACTCAAACCACTTGGAGGAAACTACTAATAGGTGAAAGGGATTCTTTCTCTGCAAAATATTTTCTTATGACTATCTCAGACTTTAGAATATTCTAACTTTTGATTCCTCTCTAGTTGAGGGATCTGCTTTGGTTTTCTCAACTGGTTGATGTAATACTTCTGAGGCTGTGGTGATATGTCTTTTCGTGGTCGTGATTTATCTATTAGAGGCCTCAAAAGTGTACTCATTGTCGAACCAATCACATTTTTAATCGATATCAGGAATTGCAAGGCAAACCTTCATGGCTTCCTTAAGTTGCTTATTTCTCTGGTACTGCTGGATCATATACTATACATGATTCTAATACTTTTGGTACTTTCGCTGATGAATCTGTGACTCTATTAAACTCTGAGTATGATTCTCTTATTCAAAAGATGCATTCAGTCTCTATCTCAAACATTACTACTTTGACACATTCAGGTATTTCTTATTTAGCGAGTTCATCACCTTCATCTTGGATCATTGATTCTGGTGTGTCAACCCATGGGACTGATAAATTTATAGTTTTTTTCACTTTTCATACAATATTTTCTGCCCGTCAATAGTTTTTACTATGGTAGTTCTAAACATAATACTGACAGTGGTAATCTCATTTCTTCGCTTACACTCACTATGTTAATTATATTTTATATGCTCCTTTTAATCTTGTATCTGTGAGTCGTTTGACCAAGATTTTTTAGTGTTCTATAATTTTCTCCTTCATTGTATACTTTTCATGACCTTCAGACGAAAAAGGTGATACATTGAGGGTATGAGTAAGATGGTCTATATTATCTTTAATACGGTGATCAAACTAAAGTGGATATTTTTGCTCTGACATGTGATGAGTTTGCGATCCAGTGACGCTTACGTTTAGGTCATGCATCTTTAAAATTCATTAAATTGTTATTTTCTTCTATTAAGACTGGCTATGAATTACAATGTGAGTCATGTCAATTTGGTAAACATCATAAAACTTTTTTTCATCTAGGATAGTTAATCGCTATAGTTATCCATTTTTAGAGTTGTTTATACTGGTATTTGGGATCCTACTCGAGTTAAAAGTGTGTCTAATTTTTTATTTTGTAACTTTTATTGAAGATTATTCTCGTATGACTTTGGTTATTTTTAATGATAGATCACTCTGAATTTCTCTTTATTTTTCAAAGATTTTATAAAAAAATTAGTACTCAATTTAATTGTTCGCTTAAGATTTTATGATCTAATAATACTTTGAAATATGTACAATATGCTCTTCAAGATTATTGTGTTTCTCATGATATAATTCATTAAACTTCGATGCTCATACACCTCAACATAATAGTGTTACAGAAAGAAAAAAATCACCATTTACTTGACATTGCTCGAATACTATCGGTTCATATTCCCAAGTGTTTTGGGCTGACACAGTCCTCATTGTTCATCACTTAATTAATAGGGTTCCTTATATTTTAGATGGTAAAATCTCATTCTCAATTCTTTTTCTTAAAAAATATTTGATTTACCTCCAAAGATTTTTGGTGTGTGTTTTGTGAGGACTGCGTGATGCTGTGTTAGATTCTGGATGAAAAAGTATTATGAATGAATAGATGACTGCTTTGCATGCTAATGAAATATAAGAATTAACTTCTTTAACATTGAAAAAATAAACTTTTAGTTGTCAATGGATATACACTATCAAATTTCTCCCCAATGGACAGATTAAGCGCTTGAAGGCACAATTGGTTGCCAAAGGTTACACACAGATTTATGATGTTGATTATTTTGAGATTTTCTCTGCTGTAGCTCGTCTGCATTCTGTTCACATTCTTTTATCAGTTGCGGTGGTGAAGCAATGATTTTTGTATCAGTTAGATATTAAAAATATATTCTTGCATGAAAATCTTCAAGAGCATGTGGATATGCTTCAACCCCCGATTATGAGGTTCAGTGGGAGATGGACAAGATCTGCAAACTTAAACAAGCAATCTTTGATTTGAAATAATCTCCACAAGCGTGATTTGACAAATTTAGTACTGTTGCATATTATGGATTGAGACAGAGCTCTTCTAATCACTCTATATTTGTATGACATTCTTTTACCAACACTATTATTCTTGCAGTTTATGTTGATATTGTTGTCACCAGAGATGATCATTAAGGTTTCGTTCAGTTTAAAGCTTATTTGTGTTTCGTGAGGACTGCGTGATGCTGTGTTGGGTTCTGGATGAAAAAGTATTATGAATGAATAGATGACTGCTTTGCATGCTAATGAAATATAAGAATTAACTTCTTTAACATTGAAAAAATAAATTGTTAGTTGTCAATGGATATACACTATCAAATTTCTCCCCAATGGACAGATTAAGCGTTTGAAGGCACAATTGGTTGCCAAAGGTTATATACAGATTTATGATGTTGATTATTTTGAGATTTTCTCTGCTGTAGCTCGTCTGCATTCTGTTCACATTCTTTTATCAGTTGCGGTGGTGAAGCAATGATTTTTGTATCAGTTAGATATTAAAAATATATTCTTGCATGAAAATCTTCAAGAGCATGTGTATATGCTTCAACCCCCGATTATGAGGTTCAGTGGGAGATGGACAAGATCTGCAAACTTAAAAAAGCAATCTTTGATTTGAAATAATCTCCACAAGCGTGATTTGACAAATTTAGTACTGTTGCATATTATGGATTGAGACAGAGCTCTTCTAATCACTCTATATTTGTATGACATTCTTTTACCAACACTATTATTCTTGCAGTTTATGTTGATATTGTTGTCACCAGAGATGATCATTAAGGTTTCGTTCAGTTTAAAGCTTATTTGAGTTTCTATTTTCATATGAAAGACCTTATCTTTTGAGTTATTTTCTAGGAATTGAGGTTACTCGCTCTTTAAAAGGTCTTTTTTTGTCTCAAAGAAAATACGTTACTGATTTGTTAGAAGAAACTGGTACATTAGAATTTAAACTTATTGATATTCTTATGAATTTTAATATTTATTTTGATTAAAATCTAGGAGAGCCGCTTGTTGATCCCAGAAAGTATATATGGTTGATTAGTAAACTAATTTTTAATTGTCACTCAACCTGATTACAGTTATTGTGATTGTGTTAAGTCGATATATGTAGAGTTCGTATATGTTTCATTAGATTGTTGCTTGTCGTATCTTGTAGTATTTTAAAGGAGCTTCAAATAAAGGGTTGTCTTATCATTCTTCATCTCGTTAAATATTGTGAGGTATTCTGATGCTGATTAGGCTGGTGATCCTATTGATCGTCGTTTTATTACTGGTTATTGCACTTTTGTTGGAGGCAATTTGGTGACATGACGATATAAAAAATAAAATATTGTTACTAGATCCAGTGCTGAGACTGAGTATAGAGCCATGACTCATACAGCTTGTGAATTGATATGGATTCAATCGTTTCTTTTTAAAATGGGCGTCATCTACAACAAGCAAATGGTGATATATTATGACAATTAAGCGGTTTTGTATATTGCCAATAATCCTATTTTTCATAAGCGAATGAAGCATATTAAAGTCGATTGTCACTTTATCAGAGATATGGTGATGGCACATCGGATGGTCACATCGTTTGTCACATCGAGTTGTCAACTTGAAGATATCTTCACTAAAGTCTTATCTAAAAAGTGTTTTTCAATTTTGATTAGCAAGCTGGGCATGATTGATATCTATGCTCTAACTTGAGGGGAAGTATTAGAGTAAAAATAAGGTTTTTTGTTATAATAAAAATATAAATTTTCTTTTCTTTATTTTGGATTTTCCTACTCCAAGTAAGATATTATGTTTTCTTCTAGTCCTATTAGAATATATATTTCTTTTCTCTATAAATTAACGATCACACTCTAATTGAGGGCATATGATCTTCTCTTCATCTTTTTCACCTCAATAGGAACCAATCATTGATCAATGTTGTTTAATAGAGTAAAATGTGATTTATAGAATCATAGCTGGATGGTTAAAGTGGAGAAGTGGATCAGTTGAACGAGCACTATTGGTTGCTTGTGGTTATGATGTTTCGATTAACAACTATTCAAATACAAAGTGAAGCCAAAAAAGCTTTTAAGTCAAGGAATTATTACCAAGCTGCTTTTGGGGCTTTAGGAGACATGATAAGCAATGAGTGCATCCATCAGTGATTAGTGATTGCTCTTATTGATGATAAAATGAAGGCAAATCGATTTAGTTGGTTTGAGCATGTGCAATGTTCACCAATTAGAAAAAGTGATAGGATCATACTTAATGGAGCAATGATGACAAGTGGGAGGCCTAAATGAACTTGGATGAGGCAATTAAGAAGGATATGATTGAAGAGATGACCCACAACAAAGTTGAATAGAAGAGGATTCATGTAGTTGACCATATAAATTTGAGATGAAGGCTTTTTTGTGGTTGTAATTCTGAATCTTTTAGATTTTATATACCTTCTGTTCACATTCCTACTTTAGAATTCATCCTTTCTATAGTCATCAATTTATATGTATCATTGACAAAGTGAACATCATATGCTAGGGACTTCATCCTGAATGTCTAGTTAGGTCCTCAATAACTAATGTGAATTGGTAATGAGTTGGTTAACTTTGACCTTGATGAAGCACTTGATGATAGGTGGGATCCATCTCTCTAACTCATGATAATTATTTTTCCATCTCTTATTTCCTCAAGCACATCAATATAGCTACTAAATAGATTTTCCTTTTGTAAAAGAACACCACTTAATTTCCCTAGAGATGAACGTATATGTATGCATCCTGTCTATACACACACGTTATAATATATGAATAATTCTAAAAAATGGCCTGACAAAGCATTCTAACTGTACCATGCCCCAAGTATCGACCCAATTAAGCATACCTCCTTTGAACTATGTACTGCTCAAAGTAGCATACAATGCACCAAAACCTGTACCACGAACTTGGTAGCACTGTATCAAGCAAACTTAACATTCAACAATTATAAGAGCTCAAGATCACAGAATTTTAACTAACCTCAGTACTTAGACCTTTTACTGCTGCAGAGAAGCTACTAAATTAGTAAAACCACAACTTGAGTCAAGTAAGTTTCTTAGACATAAATCAAAGAAACTAGTGGAAGAATGTTGGAAGAGGACAATCAAGCAACAAACTGAGAACCGTGATTTTAATCAACTCATCCTGCACTTTAACATTTTAAAAAATGGATGATCAACAACAGAAAACTTGCACGGGCAGGAATATAAGCTACTCATATAAAACTTAGGATGTAACAACCATAATTGTTGAAGTTGGGAGAAGCTATAGATCAGGTAATTAGCCAGCAATGGAGATGTCATGACTGTGGATTAGGACAATCCAGCAACTTATCCATTAGTCTTGGATTCTTTGACATAAGTTTACAATTATCAAGTGATGACATGTGCATTGGGTCATTTCTGAGTAATATGTGTTATGCAATTTCACTGTTAATCTACATGCAATTTCACTGTTAATCTACATGCATTTTCATGTTATTATCGGTAGATTAAATCTCAGTCATGAAAGAAAGCATTGATATGAGGGACCATTTTCGAAAGCCCCTCTTGGATTATTAGCCATGATATGCGAGATTGTAAACCTTCCAAAATATATATACACCATATAAATATTAAGCAAAAGTTTCAATCATCTCACAGCGGTGATTTCATGTAAAATCAGATTCACATATTTTACTTCATTCCAAAATCCGAATTACCTTCATAACACGGTAGCCTTGGTTGTTTCAGAGCATTATTGTACATATTACACAATGTGCTACCATTACTGAAATAACATACTTTTACCTTCACCAGCATTGCTCACTGTGTTAGCACAAAGAGGCTTTTTTGTGAACTTGCTTGCAAATGGTCCAAGTGGTAGGAGTTTTGAAGAAGCAAGGGATCTGATGCAAACAGATGAAGCAGAATCACAGACTCCTCTCATCAACTTGTTGGCTGATGCTGTCAAAGGCCCTTTGCTTTCTTCTGATACCCAAGTGCAAATCAAAACATTGGATTTGATCTTTCATTTCCTATCATCTGATACCAATTGCAGGCAACAAATTCAGACCTTTGTTGAAGAAAATATAGCAGATTATGTTTTCGAAATACTCAGACTGTCAGGTAACATTGGCTGTGCTGTTGTTCGAGAAATATACTTCCTAGACACATGTATAAGACTTGTTTGATTGAACTCATATCTGTTTAGGTGGTGATGCATTGATTGAAATAATTGCTAGCAGGAAACAGGGATCCTCTGGTTATTTCTTGCCTCCAGGTTCTTGTTCTTTTAGCAACTGCACAGGAAGCCTTCAAACAGAGGCTTGCTATTGGATTTTCGACACTGCTCTCAGTCCTGCGTTATGTAGCAGAGTTACCTCTTCACCCCGTTCAATCTCAAGTGTTACAGCTTGTCTGGAGATGCATATTAGACTGCCCAGGTGTTATATCAATGCCTCAAATCGAAGAAATTGCGCATAATTTGACAAAACTTTTCAGAAGTTATACCACCGGGGATGTGGGGTCGCAATCAGAAACCTTTATCTTGGCATGTTCGACATTTGTAGAGATCCTTAAATTACCCTCTGCCACCGATCTGCAGAAACTAGCAGCAATGATCCAAGAAGCATCAAGAAATTTAATTTTGTCATCTCTTTCTTTACCCCAAGGCAATACCTATCAACTTCTTCTTTATTCTCTCTATCTACTGAAAGAGGCACATTTATACAGTCTTATGAATACAAATTCTGAGAACCACAAGCTGGAGAAGAGCATTATTGAAACATGTAAAATCTATCTATTACCATGGCTTGAAAGTGCAATTGATGAAGGAGAAGAGGAGGAAGTAGTACTGGATGTGCTTGAAACATTTCATCTCATTTTGCTTAGGGGTTCTGAAAATGAAACGCATACGTTCGCTGAGGTATTAGCTTCCTCATCTTGGTTCAGCTTGTCCTTTAGGTGCTTGGGTTTATTTCCATCAGACTACATGAAGTCAAGAGTATATTTAATGCTGAGTTCAGTCCTCGACAGAGCTATGGGCTGTGAGTTTGGAAATCCCATCAGAGAAGCTTATGAGCATCTCCCATCAGACCCTATGGAGTTGCTATTTCTACTAGGACAAAGGAGTTCATGTGATCGCGACTTGACATGCTGTCAACGTGCAGTTCTTCTGATCTTATATGCTAGCTCATTATATGGTGAAAGGTACCATGTCATCATCATCAGCTCGCTTATTTGTGCTGACATTGTGATCCTATAATTTTACTCTTGTTACAAACTTCTGTCCAGCCTCGCTGATGATAACCAGGTCCTGGCTTCACTGGAACAATATGTCATTGTAAACAGCAGCAACTTCTCATGCGGAACAGCTGACTCCATTATGTTGACTCAACTGGCGCTTCTTTATGGACTTGTCAGAGGCGCACCAGTTGGCCACAGGATGTCATCCAGCCCAGAAGCTGAAAAGACACTATTTCATTTGCTAGCCGAGCAGGAATGGGATTTTCTAAAGATGGGTGCCCATCCAATATCACTGAAATGGCTTTTCCAACAAGAAGAGATCATGGAGCCTTTGTTAAACCAGATACTTAATTTTTGTAGACTTTATAGCACTAACAAGATCCAAATTAATTTTCATGCAAGTGAAATCCAGATAATGGACATACCTATGATTGCAGAACTGGTTGTCTCCGGGGATAATTGCATGACATTACTTCTTGTGTCACTATTGAAACAGGTGTATGGAGATTCCAGAGAAGATGATGTGATATCTGTGGTTAATGTCATAGCAGGAATTCTGGATATACGTCCCGAGGCTTCTAACCAATTCTGCTTGCAAGGCATTTGCGATGCTCTGCAGAATGTCTACTCCACAACCAATTCTTCATCACAGATTTTTAAAATCTGCTCCCTTTTGGTCTTCAAGATACTTTCCTCGGCAAATCATAGAACAATTTCTGAAAATGGAGAGTGGTTTGCTGTGACAATGAAGGTACTCCATTCCTTGTGTCAGGAATGTGCCTCTATATTGGTCAAGTGATGCATAATCTTGATTACCAGAAAGAAAATTTAATAAAATTTCGAACTTCTTGAATTGTGAACTCGCTATCAACATTATGTAGATTTCTAAGTTCAGTGTTTGAAAGTAAAGCCTCCAACTTTTGTTAGCAGGAAAATAGAGAACTTATGGATGGTGAAAATTTATTTATCTAGATTAAGAAACTAACATGTAATTGTGTTCTTGTGCAGTTAATAGAATTTTTGAATGCTAAATTGGCATTGTACTCATGTGGTGAAGAAGGATGCTTAATAATTGGCATATTTTGCCTCATCCTGCGCCATTCTGCCAACCACGTGCTAAAAGAAGCTTCAATAGCCATCCTGATGAACAAATCATTGGTTTCAGCAGTTGATAATATAGTACATACAGTCTGTGCAAAGGGTCCATCTTTAGTTGATCAAGAAGAAGCAGGCATGGGGGAGTGCCTGATATTTGTTCTCTTGTTATATTTTTTCTCTATAAAAAGGTTGGTATTCTCATCTACTGCACTTGCTACCAAAGGCTGCAAGCTCTACTAACTAACGCTTCCCTCAGTTTGTATGCTAATTTTCAGGAAATGGATTGGCAAGATTTTCTCCAATCATCAGATGATGAAGTGCAACCACTGTCAGTAATTTGCATAAAATGTCATGATCTATGCCGGCTGATGCATTTTGGTTCCCCTTTGGTCAAACTGGTTGCTTCACAGTGCCTGTTGGAAGTGCTCACTGGAATTTCAGGCCAGAGGAACACAAAACATGATGAGCTAAGATGCCCAGTGAACTATTTAGAATCCGTCATGGCAGTGATTGAAGGCCTAGTATTTTATGGAGACCGCACAGTGGCAATGAACTGTGGCATGTGTTTGTCTATGATATTAAGATGGGAGAATCTCGGTTTACTGGAGATGAGGGCAATAAAAAATTCTAAGTGGTTCAGGCTGATTGTGGATGAACTTGTAGTGACCTTGGCTGTTCCAAGCCTCGCATCAAGAAACTTCACTAATCAGCACAAGCCTGCAGCTCATATAGCTATTGCATTGCTTAGGATGGACAAAAGACCAAGGTGGATAAGATCTGTTTTTGATACCTCATGTGTCTCTGGGATGATTGAAAACATTTATGCTGGCAATGTGAGTGCAGAGACGGTTATGCTGTTGCGAGAGCTTATGAGTAGGAAATATCTCAACAAGGAGCAGGTTGCTCGTTTACATCACTTGTTTCAGGTTTGTCTTCTCTACACTTTTGTATTTAATTATTTGGTTTTCCCTTTGGAAAGTGAGTAGTATGCACAGAAAAGCAGAACCAGAATTGTCAAATTTGGCAAGTATACAGGCAATTTCCTCATAATTTCAATCACGGCGCGCACACACGCGCACACACGCGCATGCGCACACATGACACACACATCAATACTTTGATCAATAGCAGATCTCTGTTTTGATGGGCTACGTGCAGAGTTTTCCCAGGCATTGCTTTTAAGTTTGTGGTTTTCTATCAACTAACCTTTATTATATTCCCTCAAAAACTAAATTTGATATATTCTGATAAACAAATGGAAGAGATAGTTACTGTTATGGAGAAACAAATGAATTAATCAGAATGAATCCTTGACCTTTTTCCTGTATTTTTTCAGGTATGCAGAAAACAAGTTTATCAGGACACCTCAAAAGAAGCTTTCACAAAGCCATCCTTCGAGAGGGTGGTTGGAATTCCTGATGATACAGGTAAACTGTGCAGCATGCTTCTTAACCTTATGCTATGCCCTTTAGCAGATACTAACGCAATCCAAACAGAACATACTAGGCTGTTAGAAGAAATTGATATGTTCTTTCACGAGTCAGCTTTATCATGATGGGCCAATAATAGCACTCAATTGACATGATTTGGTTGATATTTGCATGTCATTCGCTTTATTTTTTTGAATTCAACCAAATCCTATGAGATGGTGTGCTCTTGGGTTTCTACTATAGGGGATTACTTTTTTGTTTTGTTTTGAGAACCACCGGCTATAGGGGATTAAAAAGTGAAACGACTAAATAATGATACGAGGGCCAAAAATAAAAGAAGAAAGGGATGAAGTGTGGCCCTTGCAAGCCAATTCTTGCTGACTGCTCATGGAGATTAGAGCTAACGTTCTTGTGCAGTCAAGTAATAAGTGTGGTATGCTTTGCTGTTTGATGCTAGCCTCTTCGTTTTCGTTGAATACATGGTAAAATAGGATCCATGAACGGAAGACTTGTTCGTCATGTCTAAACAAATCATACATGTTTCATAGCCACCACGAAAGATGATGAGATTCAGTTGCTGAGCCAGCAATCAATATTAACCCTCGAACAGGCTATCCCTGTTCATAATCACGTAGCAGTGCAACTGGCTCCATTTCTCTGTGATTTTTTAAGGATGGAGATGATTGTGACGGTCTGTTGCGTCTGATCTTGTGTAAAAAGAGAATTGTATGAGAACTGTGATAGGACTGGAGATCCCTCTCAGAACTCCCGATAAATTCCCAGATATTTCTACTTCAATTTTGGATTCAAGCTTCCATAATCTCTTATATATAGTTTCGCAAGACTGGGAACCTGTAAGTTGGCATCGGCGCCAATGCTTGCAAAATCAGAAGCGATTGGGGTCTCATGCTTGAAAAGTGGATTGACAGTACGCAACAATCACTGTGAAAAAGAATTCAAAGGTAGGGCATGTTGTGATCTATCGCCGATCAAACTACAGAGAAACACCGAAATAACGACTCTTTAGCGAAAACTTTAGAGCGGATCTACTGCTAGCAAGCAATAGTGTTCTAAAAATCGGTTTTATTATTCGTGCGGTCCAACATTGAATGATGATTAACCGGATTAATCAAGAATTAATTGGGGATTAATTATTTTTTGAATATTTTAATATATTTAATTATATTTATTGACAACTACATATGAATATATACAGTTAATTGTTGAAAACGCCTAAATTTTATATAAGACAATATCTAAATGTGAAGTTATAAATCATGATATAGTGAACAACAAGACAATATGAATAAATAGTTAAAAAAAAAAAGTAAGACAACTTATCTCTTCGCATTAGTAATTTAAGTTTTCAAATTTTGCAACGTAAATATAAATCAAATAAGTTACTTGTAAAATAAGATAAATAAAAAAAATTAGTCAATTTATCAATCAAAATAATAAGCTTTAAAGAATATAGAGAAAATTGCTAAATAAGTTAATTTGAAAATAATCAAAAATAATAAAACGTAAGTATCACTTTATGCAAAATATACAATAATAAAATATTATAATTCATCTACTATTTAATAAATAACAGTTCATTTACTATTTAATAAAGGATCATTATCAAAATCATCAACATCACAATATAAACTATTTAGCGATCCAAAACACAGAAAATGATAAGTTTTTCAAATAAAAAACATATGAAATGCCTAAATGATTAATCGATTAATCAGGGATTAATCGAATTAATTGAGAATTAATCAAATTAATTGGGCTTTAATCAGGGGTTAATCGTTTTGGACCCGATTAATCGCCCAAGCGCATAATCAGAGCGCTTAATGTAATATTAAGCAGACTGCCAACGAATAAGATTAATCAGCCGATTAATCGATCAATTAATTTGATTTTTAGAACACTGGCAAGCAAAAGAAACTTATTACCACAAGAAACCAAGAAACATCAGATTTAACGTGGTTCAATAATGTGTCCACGTCCACGGGGAGGAGGGAGAAATCTTTATTGAAAACAGAGAAGAATATACGACCTAGGATGATCTTAATTGAACCCAAACTTCAACAATCCAATCATCGCCTTAGAGAGAAGGAAACCCGAATTCAAAACAGATTGGAAACAGAACCGTATTAGGAAACTGTCAGATCCCGCATTAGTCGACTAGGGCCAAGTATTAGTCGACTAATATCACGTATTAGTCGACTATACCATAAATTAGTCACCTAATGTAACACAATCCAACAACCCAACTCTTTGTTTGTAAGGCCTAGTCGACTACACCCAGTATTAGTCGACTAGCCCAGAGCCTAGTCGACTAATAACACCTATTAGTCGACTAATTAACATGTACAGAGCCTGTGCATGTGCGTGCTGTTGGCCCAAAGGCCATTATCCCAGTTATTTTGATGATAACAAAACATATTTAGTTATGTATTTAATAATTTTGTTTAAAAAAATTTCAGGTTCAAGAACAGGTTTTTGACGGCTCCGCTAAAAGACTCACAAGTTTGGACGCCGCAAAAATGAAGATTCCTAAGCTATGCACAACTAGGATGCTTCGGGATCAAGATGATGATGTGAAGATCAAGACAACAAAGAAAACAAGATTTGTATTTTTATTTTTTATTTTAGATATTTTGTCAAAGCTAGATATTAGAAGTAGAGTTATGGGATTGTCAAAGCTAGATACTAGAACTCCAGACCCGCAAGTCCCTCACTTGTTCCCCTAAGAACAACACACGCAAGCACACTAGCTTGTCGAGACCGCACCTCTATACCGAGCTCCCACAAGAACTCGTCACAAACACGAACCCGCAAGTTCGCCTCCTCAAATACAAGATGAACACTTGGTGATATCAACACTTTGATCATCTAAAAACACTCTCACAACAAAGCTCCCTAGAGGATTGATATAGCAATGGAAAGCTCAAGTATGTGTGAGAAAAACAAGATAGAGTAGTGGAGGAAAACACAAGAAATCTCTTTTGAAAAACACTCTTGAAAACTCTCCTTTTGATATGGAAGTATTAGCCCTAAAATAAGTGGAGAAAACCTCTACAAGAGATGGGAAAAACTGGCTTTGAACTCTCCAAAAATCTTGTGGAAAACAGCCCAAAACAGTCCCCTTAGATAGACTTTCAAAAACTAGCCGTCGGGGTCAAACATCAGGTCAGATGACCTGTTGGTCGACGGGCTGGTCGACCGACCAACGGTCATATTTTTGACCGTTGCAGCTAGCCGGTCGACCGGGCGGTCGACCGTGCGCTGGGGCTTGACCTACCGGTCGACCGCCTGATCGACCGAGACCAGATCTAGAGAGCAAAGCTCTCCGGTCGGTCGACCGGGGCCATAGCAGTCGATCGCCCGGTCGACCGGCCCTCAAGCCAAAATGGCTGTGCACATCGGTCGATTGCCCGGTCGACCGACTTCTGGCTCGGTCGACCGCCAGAAAGCCTGGTCAGCAATCTTTTGGGATAAAACACTTGGTTAAATAAATCCTTATGAATTCCCATAAAATCTACAAAAATAGGTTCATTGAAATACTTTGATGTACAAACATGTTTGATCAAAAATCAATACATATTACAAACATTTTGAACCATTTTTGTGATATAAAATTTTTGTCTTAAACACAAATCCGTATTTCTCAAAATCCATCTTTAATTTGAAAAATGATTTTTTCAAAACTTCTCCAAATACAAAAATAAGATATTTTAAACACTTTTGAAGCTTAGTGTGTATGGATATGATCCAATACACATATAAGATGAAATATCTATGTTTTTGACAATAAGCTCTAAAATAAGTTTTGATAAATACAAAACTCAAACCAATGTTTAAAATAATGATAACGTAATGATAATGTTTTTCCTTTGTTATGTTAATATAGGTTATAACGTAACGCATAACGTAGGTTACGCGATTTAATATTTATTTAATAAAAATAAATATATATATACTATATTTAATAATTTATATAAATAGAAAAATAATTTTAAAAAAAATCTAAAAAAATATCAAAATAATATATAACACATTTAGCAAGTCTCACAATAATTTTTAGCATGTATCACAATAATTTTTCACATTCACAAGTTATAATAAGTTCGAAAACATAACAAATTGCATGATAAGTTTGCAAACATAACAAATTATAACAAGCATGATAATTGAATTATAACAAGTATGACAAGCATGATAATTTTTAGCAATTATCTTTTGATAATATTATCTCAGCCAATATTTTTAGCAATTATCTCTTTCTATCTAGATATTTCATTCTCTCTGCTCTCTCTCCCTTCAATCTCTTTCTGCTCTCTCCCTCTCCCGATCTCTCTCTATGCTCTCTACAGATCTCTCTCTTCTTTCTCTCTCTCTCTCCCCCTGGGGGGAGAGAGCTTACATGTGCTTGGGGATGACGCCGACGAGAACCACGACAGAGAACCACCGCTTGGAGATGACGCCGGCGAGAACCACGACGGGAAACCACCACTTGGAGACAACGCCGGTGAGAACTACCACAACAGAGAAACGCCAAAGGTAGGTCTTATTCTTCTTTCTTCTTCTCGGCGCCGCCGACGAGGTTGCAGAGATGGCTGCGAAGTTGCAGAGAGGATTTTTTTGGCCCTAAACCAAGCGAATTTGGGAGATTTTATAAAAAGTCGACTTGCACCGTAAGGTAAGTTACGATGCGTTATGTTAATAACGTAACATATCGAACATTACTGGCAAAATAACTATAATTATAAAACATTGTGTTTTTTAGCCCTGTTACGTTACGATTGGTCATCGTTAGGTTATATAATGAGTTATAACGAGTTATATAACGGGTTTTTTAGAACACTGACTCAAACACATGATATAGAAACACCAAATAAGTTTTTCTTAACATTTGAACCAACAATGTGCATGGATGAAATCTAAAACACATATAAACAACATAAAATTGTTTTGATGAACTCTAATCATGAAACATAATATGCATACTATGAAGCTTAAAACCAAAACAGTATTTTCTAAAAACAAAACTATTTTATGAAAACACATATAAATTTTTTGTGTGAGTGTGTGTATATATGAGCTTGAGCAATCCACAACTAATCTATCATTTACATTTTATCTAAAAACACAACATTTTATCTCTTACAAACATGACACAAGTTTTAATGAAAATCTTTTCTTGAAAATCTTCTTCTCCATCTTGACTTGGTCCAAATCTTGATCCAATGAGCTAGACTCCTCTTGAGTACTTGATGCAATCTTGAAGCGTGAGCTCTTGAATCAACACGTGTTAGCTCCAAAACTCCTTTGTTGAAGCCAAACACCAACTAAGATCTTGATCAAATATCTGAGACTAAATAAACACAAGATCATTTTTACTATAGCTACATGATTTAATCATCATCAAAACTAGAGTGATGGGCCTTTGGGCAAACAAAAGAGGGGGGTGTTGGGTTATAGGGAATGGGGGATGAGAGGGGAGCAGGTGGGAGAAAGAGAGAGAGAGAGAGAGAGAAAAAGAAAAGGAAAAAGAAAGAAGAGAAAATAAAGGAGAAATTTAAATAAGATTATATATATAATATAGGTAGAGTAGAATAAGAAGATAAGGGGTGTTGGCAGGTGATGGTTGTTGGCCCAGAGGCCTTTCACTCTAGTTTTGATGATGATTAACTCATGCAGTTATAGTTTACTAATAATCTTGTGATATTTAGTTTCAGATATTTGATCAAGATATTAGTAGGTGATTAGCTTCAACTAAGGCATTTTGGAGCTTTCACATGTTGATTCAAGAGCTCGAGCGTCAAGATCGTATCTAGTACTCGGTTGGAGTCAAGCTCGATGGATCGTGTTTGGATCGAGTCTCTTAGAGAAGGATTTCTATAAGAAAACCTCGGTATTGTGTTTAGTTTAGTATGTTTAGATCATTGTAAAAATTAGATAGTGTTGATATGCTCAAGTTCACACACACAAGTATAAAGTTTATTTGGTTTTGGTTTTTCGGTTTAACCGATATTGGATTTCATGTCAAAAATATAGATATAAATCTTTATATGTATATCGGATTCTATCCATATATAATATGCTTCAAAGTTGTTTCAATATCATGTTTTTGTATTTACATAAGTTTTGGAAAAAACGGTTTTCTATTTCAAAAATCTAAGTTTGGAAAATACCGATTTTGTATTTAAGCCAAATTTCAATATCACAAAAGTACTTCAAATTGTTTATAATATGTGTTGAATTTTAGTCACACATATTTGTATTTCAAATATATTACAAGAACTTATTTTTGTGGATTTTATGTGATTTTATGGGATTTTATGGAAGTCAAAATACTAAGTTTTTAAATCCCTTAATAGCTGAACTGGCCTTCTGCCGGTCGACCGCTGCAGAAGTCGGTCGACCGGACCGGTTGACCGACGTGCACGCCAGCTTGGGCTGGTGGGCCGGTCGACCGGGCTGTCGATCGTCCAGAGAGCTTTGCTATCTGGAAATGGCCCCGGTCGACTGTTGGAAATGGCCCCGGTCGACCGGGCGATCGACCGGCAGAGAGCTGTTGCTCTCTGTATCCAGTCCCGGTCGACAGGGCGGTCGACCAGTGGCAAATCTGACCGTCGACCGGGCGGTCGACCGGAAGGGCAGAATTGCCCTTTGCTGCTGCCAACGGGTAGATTTGTTTCTGGGGTATAAACACCCACTTCCTTGGGCTGTTTTAGATAAGTTTTTCAAGAGCAAAAATTCCCTTCTTTACAAGTGTTTAACAACAAGTTTTTAAAAGAGTTTTGGGCTTAAAGATTTGATCTTTATTTGTTATAAAAAGGGTTGAAAAATTCAAAGAAAAAGAAAGTCTTTGGGAGTTGTTTTGATCTTCATATATATTTCAATCAGCGATACCGTTCGACACTGAATTCTGGAGATTTTCCAAAATAATCTAGAAAAATTTTAGAAAAATAAAAATGTTAAGAAATAATATCTAAAACAGAAACAAGCCCAGTCTAACTACCAAGGAGGTCAAATCTAGTATTTATAGCGTATCGGGTATACGTACATCTAAAACCGGGTGTTACAATAAACTTCTTAGACTTGGACTCTAATTTGTTCCTTTTCTGATTATCAACTAAATTATACGCTGGGCAACCGAAAATCCATAAGGTTGAACAGTCTACAGACTCTCTTCGCCATATCTCTTATGGGATCTGAAGATCAATAGTTGTTGATGGTGACCTATTTACTAGATGACTCGCATGATTCACCGCTTCCGTCAAAAATTCTTCTGTCATGTCAACCTGTAATCTGATACTGTGAGTAAGCTCTATAAGTGTACGATTCATGCGCTATGCTACTCCTTTTTGTTCTGATCGCCCTGGAATACTTAGTGTGTTCGATGCCCTTACTTGCTAAGTAATCTTTGAATTCTTTGGGAGGTATACTCGCCTCTATTGTCGGACCTCAAGATTTTCACCTTTTGCCCCTTCTGATTTCTATCGTAGTTTTTCACTTCTTGAACTTCTGAAATACTTGTGATTTCTGCTTCAAGAGGTATACCTAAATTTTCTTGGAGAAATCTATGAAAGTAATATAGTACCTAGCACCCCAATAGATGCTACTGGTGAAGGCCCCCACACATCCTTGTGTATAAGATCTAGCAAGCTCTTTGTCTTGTACTTTGATGTAGAGAAAGCTACTTTATGTTGCCTACCCATGATGCAAAATTTACAAAGATCAAGTTTGCAATATGTAATACCTGGTAGAGCACTCCTTTTGTGTAGGACTTGAAAATCTCACTCGCTGATGTATCCAAGACGCAAGTGCCAAAGTCTTGTAGAATCCTCCTTCTCCGTTGCTGCTGAAGCATTACCAACAATATGCTTTTGTCAATTTGTACAAATTTGCTGTCCGTTCTCCTTTGAGAATCGTCATGGAGCTTTTGGTAACTTTGATTCCTTCATCTGCACTTGAAAACTTGTACCCTCGAGCTTTAAAGAGTTTTGCTTTAAAGAGTTTTTAAAAGAGTTTTGGGCTTAAAGATTTGATCTTTATTTGTTATAAAAAGGGTTGAAAAATTCAAAGAAAAAGAAAGTCTTTGGGAGTTGTTTTGATCTTCATATATATTTCAATATAGAGTTTTTCTCAAGAGTTTTTCTTTGTGATTTAGATTTCCAAACTCTTTATTTTCTTACACTTGAGCTATCTATCTATCCTATCTATTAGGATCTATTTTGTGAGAAAATTTATTTGTGGTCGTTGATACCACCAAGTGTTGTAAACCCTCCTTACTTTGTGATATCCCTCTAGTGAGAGGTGATTATTGTTTATCCCTCTAGTGAGAGGTGATTGTGGAGGTTGTGTTGTATCCCTCTAAGTGTAGAGATGATTGTTGGAGTTGTGGCTTTGAGCCTTATCCCTCTTGTGTGAGGTTGATAGTTGTTTGGCTAAGTGCCTATCCCTCTAAGTGTAGAGGTGATTTGTGTAGTGCCTTGCCTCTTGTGTAGAGGTTGTATTGTTGGAGAGGAGTTGTGTACTCCCGATTTGTATTACCTAAATTCTCAGTAGAGGTTCCCTGTGTGGGAAGTCCTGTGTGGACGATATAGTGGAAATTCTTCTGTGTGAAGGCGGGAACGTAGAGCAGTGGCTCGAACCTCGAAACATATCTTGGTGTTTGCGTTTGATCCACTATCTATAAACTCTCTCTCTCATTTTGTGCATTGCATCATATTGTTCATATCATATATATGCTTGGGTTTGTTTGAATGCCATACTTGTGTTAAACCAAGAGAGCTTCACATAGCACCTCAACTCTTATTTAGAGGAATCAAGAGGAGTTAGTCCAGAGCCCTTCACCAGGAATTCGGCTACACTCTTTGGTTACACTAAGTGTGTTGCTATTAGTTTTTAAATTCCGCATTATTTGTCATTAGATTAGCCTTACACCTATTCACCCCCCCCCTCTAGGTGTATTTCAATGGTGATGGGGCAGGGGGTTTGGTCGACAACACCTGGGAAAGGAAAAGAAAGAGAAAGGAAAGAAAAATATTAAAAATCAATATAAATAAATTATTATAATAGGGTAAATTTTGAGTAACTCAGAATAATCTCCAAAAAATTTTTAAAATAAAAAATATTACACTGAGGAACATGGTGAAATCAGATTTAAGAAATTTAAAACAGTTTTCAAATTAAAAATCTTGGAGTCAACTGGTGATACCGGTCGACACCAAATCTGGTCGAATTTAGATTAATTCAGAAAAATCTCCAAAAATGAGTTAAAATAGAAGGTATGATTTTGAGAAACAGTAAACTCTATTTGAAAACTAAAAAATCTGAGAATCAATCAGCGATACCGTTCGACACTGAATTCTGGAGATTTTCCAAAATAATCTAGAAAAATTTTAGAAAAATAAAAATGTTAAGAAATAATATCTAAAACAGAAACAAGCCCAGTCTAACTACCAAGGAGGTCAAATCTAGTATTTATAGCGTATCGGGTATACGTACATCTAAAACCGGGTGTTACAATAAACTTCTTAGACTTGGACTCTAATTTGTTCCTTTTCTGATTATCAACTAAATTATACGCTGGGCAACCGAAAATCCATAAGGTTGAACAGTCTACAGACTCTCTTCGCCATATCTCTTATGGGATCTGAAGATCAATAGTTGTTGATGGTGACCTATTTACTAGATGACTCGCATGATTCACCGCTTCCGTCAAAAATTCTTCTGTCATGTCAACCTGTAATCTGATACTGTGAGTAAGCTCTATAAGTGTACGATTCATGCGCTATGCTACTCCTTTTTGTTCTGATCGCCCTGGAATACTTAGTGTGTTCGATGCCCTTACTTGCTAAGTAATCTTTGAATTCTTTGGGAGGTATACTCGCCTCTATTGTCGGACCTCAAGATTTTCACCTTTGCCCCTTCTGATTTCTATCGTAGTTTTTCACTTCTTGAACTTCTGAAATACTTGTGATTTCTGCTTCAAGAGGTATACCTAAATTTTCTTGGAGAAATCTATGAAAGTAATATAGTACCTAGCACCCCAATAGATGCTACTGGTGAAGGCCCCCACACATCCTTGTGTATAAGATCTAGCAAGCTCTTTGTCTTGTACTTTGATGTAGAGAAAGCTACTTTATGTTGCCTACCCATGATGCAAAATTTACAAAGATCAAGTTTGCAATATGTAATACCTGGTAGAGCACTCCTTTTGTGTAGGACTTGAAAATCTCACTCGCTGATGTATCCAAGACGCAAGTGCCAAAGTCTTGTAGAATCCTCCTTCTCCGTTGCTGCTGAAGCATTACCAACAATATGCTTTTGTCAATTTGTACAAATTTGCTGTCCGTTCTCCTTTGAGAATCGTCATGGAGCTTTTGGTAACTTTGATTCCTTCATCTGCACTTGAAAACTTGTACCCTCGAGCTTTAAAAGCTCCCAAAGAGAGAATATTCTTCTTTAAATCCGAAACGTGTCGAACATTCGTGAGGATTCGAACCTGTCCATCAAGCATCCTCATACGGATGTTGCCGATGCCAACAGTCTTGCACACGACGTCGTTAGCCATCAGGATAGAGCCTCCAGCATAAGGTTTGTAAGTACTGAGCCACTTTCTTTTTGAGCACATGTGGTATGTGCACCCCGAGTCAAGTAACCAAGTATCTGAGTATTTACCTTTTCCTGACTCAGCCGTCAAGACATCACAAGAATCCTCTTCTGCTTCTTCGACAACGCCGACTTGATCTGACTTTTCACTGGTACTAGCTCAGTCAGAATTCTTGTCGCCTTTTCTCTTCAGCATCTTCTTGTATTTCATACAATTGTTCTTGATGTGCCCTGATTTCTTGCAAAAGTAGTAAAATAAACTGCTAGAAGCCTTTGCATCCCTTTTGTGTCTCCTACTCTTTGATCTTTCTCTCTGATTCTTGACAGCCTATCTTAAGGCCTCATCCGTAGAATCTGTTTTCTTCATCAGCTCATTGTTCTGGAGCATCTACCAGATATCTTCTAACTCTAAGGTTTCCTTAGTATACATGATGGTGGTCGCCAAGTGGTTATAACTTGGTGGAGGAGAAGAGAGTAACAGATGATTTTTGTCTTCTTCTTCTAGCTTAATCTCTGGAGCCAACAAGTCGCTTAAAACTCTATTAAAAACATTGAGATATTATAGAATAGGTGTACCTTCATTCGAAGGCTGTATAACTGCTTTTTCATGAAGAGCCTGTTCGACTACTCTTCGTCATGTAAGGGCTCCACCGTCTACACCAAAGATCAATAGTTGTCTCCTCGTTCATCACGTTATAGAGGATCTCGTCTGATAGGCACAGTATGATCGTCGCCTTTGCACGAAAGTTGATGCCATTCACTCATCATCCTCCATTTTCGATGGCTTCTTCTCAATAGCAAGCAGAGCCTTGTGTGTGCCCTCCTTCACGAGCAACGATGTTACTCGCATCTTTCACAACATGAAGTTAGCTTTTCTGTCGAATTTCTCTACCTTGAACTTGGTTGTTATGATTGTCTTGCTAGCCATCACTCTGATACCAGTTGTTGTGATCTATTACCGATCAAATAACAGAGAAATACCAAATTAACGGCTCTACAGTGAAACTTTGGAGCGAATCTATCGCTAACAAGTTAAAGAAACTAATCACCACAAGAGACCAAGAAACACTAGATTTAACGTGGTTCGGCAATGTGCCTACGTCCATGGGGAGGAGGGGAGAAATCTTTATTGAAAACAGAGAAGAAAATAAAAGAGCTATAAGAATATCTCTCTCCTACAACTTTCATTGGTGGAAATCTCTTCTGTTCTATACACACCTTTAAAAGGCCAACCCTAAGGGGTTTATATAGGACCTAGGATGATCCTAGTCCAACCCAAACTTCAACAATCCAATCAGCACCTCCTCAGAGAAAGAAGGAAACCCGAATCCAAAACAGAATTGGAAACAGAACCGTATTAGG
Organism: Agave tequilana; assembly: GCA_038442645.1. NCBI lineage: Eukaryota > Viridiplantae > Streptophyta > Magnoliopsida > Asparagales > Asparagaceae > Agave > Agave tequilana. The sequence goes on from JAVJIF010003719.1 coordinate 55,255, forward strand.
AAACTGTCAGATCCCGCATTAGTCGACTAGGGCCAAGTATTAGTCGACTTCGACTAATACCAAGTATTAGTCGACTATACCAATAAATTAGTCGACTACTGTAACCCAACCTGAGAACATAACTCTCTGTTTGCAAGGCCTAGTCGACTACACCCAGTAATAGTCGACTAGCCCAGAGCCTAGTCGACTAATAATACATATTAGTCAACTAATCAACATGCACAGAGCCTGTACATGTCCGTACTTGATCTTTGAAGCTTGTGACACCTCCACCTGATCCTTGATTCTTCTTCAATGAATATGAGGCACTCCAAATACTAACAAGGTAACCTGTGACGTGAATCTTGGATGCCAGATTTACCAACAGAATGGATGTTGAATCCGTGACGTACTTGCTCAATAATCTGTTAGGGCCACAAAACATTATGATAAGCTGACTGTTCATTGCTCTGATAGGGATAGGGTAAATCATCCATGGATGCGCCCGTTCAAGTGGTAAACCTAAAAGGAGGACCATGTAAGGTAAAGTTGAGGGGAGAAACCCTCGTTTGCATTGCCATTCTGAATAATCATACAGTTTAGGGTTGTTTGTCATGTGTGTTGTAACTTGTAAGCGGTAAGCTTACATGAGAATTTAAATGGCGAGTTGTAACGGAAGAGGAGTAACAAGATCCCTCCCTTCTCTCTCTCTCTCTCTCTCTCTCTCTCTCTCTCACACACACACACACACACACACACACACACACACACACACACACATTATCATGCCAAACTGTGGTCGTGGGTGAGGTCACGGCATGACAACTTGGTATTAGAGTAGGCATGATTTACCGACTAGAAGATCGTGGTGACAGACACTGATCTTGACGAGATGTAGTATTTCTAGTTACAACTGCCGAAGGCCAAACGAGATTTCCCCATCTTCTTAAAAAGAATGTTTTATGGTTAATTTGTTATATCATGCGTTTGCCCTAGAATCTTCAGCGTATCAACCAGTGTCAGTTTCAAGAAGTAGAGTGAAGCTAAGAGAAAAGCAAGTTCCTTGGTGGCATCCTTATCTACTTCAAAATTGTATTTAAGGGGGTTTTCGCTTATAAAGCGGTAGAGAGATTTATGAGGGGGAAAAAAAAATGAAACTTCAGTGAGGAAGGAATTCGGAATATTGAGGTATTTGAATCTGACCCTGGCCAAGAAGCACTATCCCTACTAAGTAAGGGAGAGATTTTGGATGGGTATAGAAGAATGAAAAACGAAAGTCTAACTGAAATAACTTGTAAATAGGCAGAAAGAAAAGAATGAGTTATTGAAGAGGGAGGCCTGGTAGAATGGTTCCTCAAAACAATGAGACTATATTGAAGCAATATGCGAAAGCCAAGAGAGCTAATGTAAAGCAATGAATTCCAAGTGAGAGAGAGAAACGAAAACGAGAAGATTGACCTGTGCCTAGGGGCATGCTGGATTTTTGTGATGTTCCAGTTGGACAAAAGGTGAAGCGCACACTCTATCTTGACAAGATCCTCTTCAGTGGTACCAATGGTTCCAGTTGGGCAAAAGAGACCAATGGGGGTTCTATGGCGTGGCGGAAGTTCATTATCGCTCTAGTCTCACGCTTCAAACCCTTCATACTGGTACCTTGATATCGCTCTAGTCTAACACTTCAGACACTTCATACTAGTACATTGATATCGCCCTAGTTTCACGCTTCAGACCCTTCATACTAGTACCCTGATATCGCTCTAGTCTCACGCTTCAGACCCTTCGTACTAGTACCTTGATCACAAGGGAGCATTGTTGAAGCTGCAACAAACAGGCTCACTACTTGAATATCAGGGTAATTTCAAACGCATTTCAAACTTTGTGGATGGGTTGCCAACTGATTATCTTAGCATCACCATTTTTTAGGGCTCTCTCTCTCTCTCTCTCTCTCTCTCTCTCTATTTCAAGTATCTATTAACAAAATATCAAGTGTTTTGAATACTTTTTGCCTATCCACCAAGCGACGCAAAATGGACGACCGAAAGTAGTTAGTTGGTTAGCTGTGTTTTTAGACATACAAAATCTCGATCCGGCCATTTCATTATGATCTACACATTTAAAAAACCCCTACAAACTAATTTTTGTTAGGTTTTAAATATTGTACACCGTTAAACTAACCAACTCACTATTTAGGCCGTCTTTTTTTCCCTACTTGCTGTATGAGTAAAAAGTATTCAAAATACTTAATTTTTGATTTTTAGATACTTAAAATAATATAGATCAACTTCAACGAAGTGAATCTTGTATTCGAATGTCAGATGTTAATATTTGAGTGGGAATGATTCGGCCTCAAATCCTTTTGGAAGGACACAAGTCTCTTTCTTTCTCTGTGTGTGTGGAAAAGAAAAGTGAAGTAAACTTTCTTAGAAGTTACACCAAGTGCGCACGTGTGGGTGTGGGTGGCCATAAATAATAAATGAAATAAAAAGAAATTAAGAACTAGAGATGAGGATTGTGTCACATGTGTGCATTGTCTTTGGACTAGGATCTGATGTATGAGTCTCTTCTTTTATTTGAGTATAAGTCGTAGTATAATGCAAAAAAGATTTGAACTCCATATCTCGTGTCATTACAAAGAGATTTTACTACTATACTATAATTACATTACACTTGCTGCTTCTTTTCTTTTTATTTTCACGTAAACACAAGAAGCCTTGTGTTTATTTGTAGTCAATAAAGAGAAATGCTTTTATTTATTTATATGCCTAACCAAATGAAGTCTCCGCTAAAAACTATATTAGTTGCATTGCAATTGTTTATATAATGTCGCCTTCAAGGGAGGATTCCATTCTAAAGCTTACAGAATAATATACAAATAAATGGTGGAATAAATTAAAATATGAGGTGGCACAGATCTCTAGGCTACCAGCTTCTAATGAGTATAATTTCACATATTTAATTAATTTCATTTTGTTGTATGTGAATTGTGCCTGTTGGGGGATCGTCTCCGTTGACAAACTGTTCCTTCACTTTTCCTCTCTTTATTTCTATCTGCTTATTCTTTTTAGCTAATTACATGACTTTTTCCAACAACATATACGGAGGGATAGAATGTTAGTTGCGGAAATAACATACATACTGTTATTTTCCAAATCAACAGATGTTCCAGAGCGAACAAAGTTCTGATTAGAGAAGCAACAAACAGGACAAGATAGGCCAGCAACAACCAAACCAAACCAAACAACGTGCTAACCATTTACAGCTACATACAACTAACAAATAAAGGAAATGAAAAATGTTTTGGTCTAATCCCGTGTCTTGGCCCACGGTTTGGGGAAAGTCCTTTAACCGAACCACCTCTTGTTAATTCCTTGCAGTTCTGGAGGCAAACCCGAGTCGGGTTTAGTTCAAGCATAATGGATAGAGGTTCTCCGTCGGACTCAACTACGACTCGGTTGTACCCCTGCTTAAAACCTACCCATCTTAACAAATATTAATGAAGCCTGAGGGCCAGCCTCAAGTTTGTTATGGAGACTGGGGGGTATGTGTAGTGTCAAAGCCTAGAGATTGTTTTCTAAAATTAATTAGTCCTCTAACTTCATAAGAAAGATTGGAATTAGTGTCTCTATTTTTTTTATCTATATCTTAATTTTTAACTTTTGTTAATCCTAATTCAAATCAAACAACTAATTAAAGCTTATTCCTATTCATCTAAAAAGCCTTACTCTCTAATTTTGTTGCCCAACGAGAGGGAATTTATTCAGAGACAATCTCGAGCGCTACAAGAAACAAATTTAAAAATACAGACAGGAACCGATTATTCACTCCTAATCATTAAATCCCTGCAGTGTTCTTCTGTCCCCGCACGTAACTCTCTGTTAACGGCTTTCATTGGATGCTGTTCCATCGTTTTTCAGTGAAAGGCTGGAGAGGTTGCCGTGATGTTTTAACTTTGCAGTATGATGCATGCAGTTGCCGTTAGCGATGGAGAAATTTTTTTTTAATGCGGAGGGCCCCAACGGGTGGGCCGCAAATTACGGTGAGCACAAAAAAAAACTCGCAATCGAGTTATGGTTTAGTGTTTTTTTTTTTCCTTATCTTAAAATATGATTTTAATATATAATAGTCATCTCGGCTGCCAGTAAAAACAAACAGCAGGAACAAAACGAGGGGAGAGAGGAAGAACCTAAAGCTGCTGCCCTCTCTGTCCTTTTCCCTCTCTCTTTTTTCCTTTTCTCCTTTTTTTAATATTTTTTATCTATTTATTTTTCAGGCATACAGTCCTTGCAATAAGAAAACACCACGTGGCAGCAAGCATCCCATTCTCTCTTTTTCTTTCTTCTTTCTTCTTTTACTTTGTGGAAGCCATGTTCTGGGCGCCGTGATTAATTGATATGAGACATGCATGAACGAACCCGAGAGCCCCGAGAGTGGCACCTCATGCCTCGTGGAATAAGCATAGGATAAATTTTAATACAATATAATATTGATTAACGTACGAAGGGCTCAGACCTGTATTATGTCAGGCTCCAACTCTCAAAATCTAAAAATAAGAAATTTTTTGCTAACCACGTTTGCTGACAGTGCTCACCGCGAGCGCGGTGAGCCGTAGGATGATGGTCGGCCCCATCCAACCGAGCACGGCAAACGTAACGCAGTGAGCAAAAAATTTCTCCAATTTGACCACTTTACACATGGCACACTGGTTTGATTTATAGGACTTTGCTTCTTTCAGGCAAATTTAAAATTATTAATTCTTCTTATTCAAACTCGATAATAAAAAATCAAGTTCAAAATTTATTATACTCAGCTTTATTTATATCATTTAATGGTACTTAAGCAGGAGCCTATATTTACTGTTATTGAATTCACACTGATGAGGACATTCACACCATTTGTTAGATGTTATATTTTAAGTTTAGTTTCTTTTTTTGATTTTACTATAGTACCACATCGATTATATTCGAAAACTGAACTTTTGTAAAAACTAATAAATAGATTTCAGACTTTTTTTATTAGTAGCTAATTAATGAATTAAAAATTTTCAGTTAAATTTCTTAAGTCATGTTATTGAGATTGGGGTGAACACCATGGTGCAAGGGGCATGAAGCCCAAGTTATCCATTTTTTTATTTTTTATTTCTCAAAACCCTTATTCCCCTTTCGATTTCCTCTTTCAAAATCTAATTTTGTTTTTTTGATTTGAAGATGACTGCGATCTATCTCATTTTACATCAATTTTGGTATCAGAGCAATTGGTTTTTAATCCCTTTCAAATATTTTCCCTTCTCTCAAAACCCTAGATTAACCTTAGATCTATTCAAAAAAAAAAAAAAAAAATCTGAAACCTTAGATCTAGATCTCCTTTTTCCTTTTCCCAAGTTTAGATTTTAATAAAAAGAGGGAAAAAACCAAAAAAATGAAAAAAAAAATAAAAAAACCCCAAAATCTCCCTGTTCATCTTCTCTGTCCTCTCTTTCTCTCTCACCCGCAAAAACTCAAACCCTAACCCTAGATCTCTCGCGGAGCCTCTCTCTTCTTGCGGCCACCAAGAGAAGGAGCCTCCCTCCACTTTGCCATTGCTTACACCTCGCCGTGAAAACTTCGACCTGCCGTGAGTCTCTGCCCCTCCTGAACTCGCCAGAACCCATCGACCCCATCATCATCTTTGTCTTCGGGTTGAGATTTTCGTGCTTGTCTTTGATCTTCGACAACAACCACACCCACACCCACATCTATGCCTCCCTTTCCCTAACTGTCAACCGCCACCATCGCCTGCTGCATCCTCCCTCGGTCACCATCTTCTTCTCCCCCTTCTTCTCCGGCTACTCCTCTTCAATTCTGCAGCCAATTGCAGCCCAACCACACACTCTCCCTTTATCTCGTCGGCAAGCACCTGCCGCCCTCACCACCTCATCACTGATGCCCGATCTCATCTTCACGATCTTGACTTCGCTACCACCACTGCCTCATTGCCTGTTCCTTGTTAGGTCGCTGACGCCTCCTCCTCATTTGCTGCTGACCTCATCCTCGGACACTGCCACAACCTCTGCTGCCTTAGTTCAGCACGAGGCAGAAGAGATCCCTCTAGGATCCAAGTCAGCAGATCTGACCCGGAGCCAGGTTCACAACCTACCCGAAAGTCAGACCCTATCTGACCCGATTCCAGTTAAGTCATTCGACCCCCTTGTAGCGCAGGATCCGACCCGAACCGACTAAGACTCGAGTTGACTCAGTGAGTAGAGCCGAGTTGACTCAGTCTGACCTGAGTTGACTCAGTCTGACCAGAGTTGACTCAGTCTAACCCGGTCTGAGTCAGTCCTGACTCGACTGAGTTGGTTCAGATGCTGTTTTGAGCTTGTTTCAGGTCCAATTCAAGTCCGATTCTTACCATTCTCGAGGCAATTTTCTCCCAGCTTATACTACTGCTGTTTCAGGAACTTATGCGTGATTTTCAGCCCTCAGTTATGGGCATTTCTTCGAAGAATCCTAGAGGCATTCTATGTTGGGCGTGAACGACTCATCCCCTCAGGTGAAATCTAACTTGAATTGAAGTGTCAATTGCCTATTACTTGCAATACTAATGGGCTGCAGTAATTTGTAACTGAATAGTACTTGCTTCTATCTATTGGGTATTCTGCTTAACAAGAATCAATCTGACAACTTATCAAGATCACTGAGATATCAACAATCTAATTGGCCAGGTCGGCAAATATCAGGTGGGAGGTTTTCCGTTCAAAGAACGTTCCTTAATTCAAGAACCACCTTTCAATTTCCTTCCTTGGTTTAAGCACCAATTAGACTGAATCCAAGTCAGTCACAATATACTGTAAAGTATATCCCCTGTATAAAGGATTTAATCCACTTATACAGTTTCACTTAGACTGAATCTAAGTCAATCTCGATATACTATAAAGTATATCCCCTGTATAAAGGACTTAGTCCACTTATACAGTAATTGAAGTGAGGTACGCTTACAGCGAATCTCCTTAAGACAATTACGTCCCCCACACCGGTGCTAACGGGATAATGGACGCTGGTCTCCCAAGATACAACACTTCTTCACGGTATTTGGATAGCACTACCAAATCACCGTACGGTCGAACCGTAGTCAACCAGTACCTACACAGGATTAGCAAAACAGCGGTATAACGACAAATTTCAAATGAATATTTGTCTTTGTAACGCCCCGATCCTGGCGATACGGGGACGTCACCGCAACGTATATACGTAGGTCAGAACTACCCTCCCGTATATACGCTAAGCATCAGTACAGACAAGAATCAGAGTACGGAAGCAAATGGTGCATTATACATTCCAACACATATATATACAATTACAGAGTTATCACCAGAGGTGATGAATATTACAATAATAATACATCACAGATATGCGCAAATGCGAGAGCACAAAAGATATACATATATGAACAGCATAAAAGGGCGCTCACATACAAGTATACGAGGAAATGTACAAGTATGAAAAGTATAAAAGAGCACTCACGAGTTTGCTAAGGAAAAACTCGAGAGGCACAAAGGGGGTCTGGAAGGATGTGGCTCTGGACTGTCGTCTGGAGATCCACGCTACCGCTGCGCCACTCTGAGCAGCAAAGGGGGAGATCCTCACGCTCCGGGCTCCAGGACCTGGACATGAGAATCCAGGGGAGTCAGTGAAACTCCCCAGGCGAGTATGATATGATGCCAGGTGGCGAGCCAGGATGAGTACAAGTGTCAAGTACAGAAGACAGGAGGGTTAGAACACAAGTGAAATGTATATGAACAAGCATAACATAATATCCATAAAACAGGAAATCCAAGATAAAGCAGAATATGAGCCGTTAATACGATAATACTCATAAAACCGGAAATTCGAAGTAAAATCCAAGACTAGCAAATATAGTAATGCATATCACAGATTCAGAGCCATTTAAGTTGCAGGCTTTAGTATGCGTCCCATTCCACATACCTCTACTTACAACTTAAAGAGCCGGTTATTATGACACTTTATTATTACTCGTCTTACCATATATCTAGGTATGTGTCTCGGTATATATCCCAACTCACATACTTCCATATATAGAAAGTCGAGGTTGTTATTGGAAATAGCGGTTGTATCAACGAACTATGTTTACAGTGGGTCCCGTACATACCCGGGACTACGGTCCAGGGTTGTTCCGTTGCATGGAAACGGAAACCAGCCGCAAGGCTTGTCCAGGAGGAGGGACTTATGTATGCCCGTTAAAACTGGGGTGTAGGGAGCCAGCTCTCCCCTCGGTCCCCTGGAGTACCACAGGTCAGACCGGATATAGTGCACAATACCTAAAGCCACTGTAAACACGAACACATATCGATATTCGCATATTTCCCCCGACCCAATACAAGTTGGTCCTTTTTAGGATTTAATAGTTTCATTGTCACTTTACGGGAAAAATAGGAAATGGACATGATCAGGAATAAAGAGTACAGAAGCACTATATAGTCAGGTCACTGCATGTAAAGCAGGAATACAATATACAGGTCACTGATCATGATACAGGATAACAAATCAGGGTTCCCGTAAAGATGACAATCACAAGTCAAGTACATCATGCTGGGTGTAAAGTGATAGCATGATAGGATGGTGACATTTAGCAATCAATCAAACAAGTCAAGAGATAGATATTAGGTCAGTGGTAAGTCGTGGTCATAATAATAGGGTCTTGCCAAATAGTGGCATGACAGGTAGTCAGGTGATACCATACTAGAGGTCAGGTGATACCACGCCGGATGTAAGGTGATATACATGTGTTAAAAGTAAGCATGCAACTGATATGTCTGAGGCAATAACATGGCAATGATAACATAGCAGAAATCTAGAAGTCAACGACCACGAAGGGTCGGCCACGCATGGTATAAAAGCATCAAAAGATATATATAGACATGGAATCAAATACATGAAAATAGGAAATGAAATACTTATCGTTCCGACGAAACTGGAAACTCAAATAGAGATAAGAGAAGAGCGAGACTACTCGCCTACAAGAAAGTAGCGAGTGAGAATACTCGCCTAAACTCCAAAATACCGAAAGAGCCGAAATCCACGAAATCCGGGGCACGCCATAAACTATGATATATATATGTAGAGTGAAGAGGAGAGAGAAAGAGAGAAGTGAAGATGATGTTAGTCAAGATACAAGTCAAGAAGTATAATATACAACATATAAACCAAGTATAAGATCCAAGTTTGAGAAGGTAAATAACTGTAACAAACAGACAGGATTAGTCGACTAGGGTAGGATGAGTAGTCGACTAATAAAGGGGTTAGTCGACTAACAGTCTGGTATAGTCGACTAATACTGGGTTCCAGAGAGTTGATATTCTGATTCAGGAAAAGTTAGTCGACTAGGGTCATAGGGGTAGTCGACTAACAGACATGACAAGTCGACTGATAGTTAGGCTAAGTCGACTAATACTGTGATACAGAGAGTTTGGGTTTCTGGTTCAGGAAAGGTTAGTCGACTAGGGTCAAGGGTGTAGTCGACTAAGGGCCTCTAGTCGACTAGGATCTAAGGTAAGTCGACTAATACTGTGTTTCCTAGAATTGTGTTTCACAGGACAGAATAAGTTAGTCGACTAATGTCTAGGTCTAGTCGACTAATCGACTGGAAACAGTAAACAGAACAGATTTTCTAGGGTTTGTGTTTGATAGCTAAATAACAAGAATTGAAGACACGAATCAACAAGAATAAGCAAGTATAAGTAGACTAAGAGTTGTACAAGTCTTGGTGAGGGAAATTACTTACCAAAAGAAGTGGTGGTGGTTGATGATGAAAAGAGAGTGGAGATGTTGGTGGAGTTGATGAAGTTGTTGGAGTTGATGACCTTGTGGTTGCTTCCATGGTGATGAAGGAGGAAGAAGGTGAAGCTAAAGTGTTGGAGTAGTTGTTGAGGTGGTGGAGATGAAGAGGAATTGGAGATGGTGAAGGCTAGGGCTTTGGTGAAGAGAAGAGAAGAGAAGAGAAGAGAAGAAAGAGAAAATTGAAGTGAGAATGAATAAAGAAAAGAGAGGAAAAGTATTTATATGTTTTGACTTTTGTGAAGGAGGTGCAAATATGATAGAAGAGAGGGGGGTTTTTGTAAAGTGGGGAGGTGAGGTGAGTGTCCTTCTCTTGGCCACTTGGCCGGCCATGGGGGAGAGAGAGAATGAGTGGGATTTAAAAAGGATTAGGTGAAAGTGAGTGGGATTATGTGGAAAATTGGAATTATTGGAAAAATTGGAAAAGGCTTTGGTTAGTGGAGGAAGGAAAGAAATAAAGGAAAAGGAAAAAGGAAAATAAATTATAATGAGAAGATGTTTTCTTGGGAAAGAAGATGAAAATAATGGAAGTGGCGGATTCCCGGGATTCAGTTGCGGATGCGGGAATCTTTCGGGAAAATACCGGAATCGTCCGAAATTCAAGTATCTCGGAACGACCCGAAATAATTACCAAAAATCAATAATAATATACAAAGACCAATAATGAAATCCGTTTGAAGAAATACTTTATAGTTTTAAAACTAAAAATCCTGGAATCAATAATTTACCGACTCCGTTGGAATTTTCATAAAATCCAAAAATCCTCAGAAAAAGAATGTAGGTAGAAAATATGATTCTAAGGAATAATGTCTAAAGAATCATTTAGAAATTCCAAACCGTTTAAGAATTAAAAATCCAGGAATCGGTCAGCGGCACTGGCCGACACCGGTTTTGAAGACTTTCATTTTAATCCCAGAAAAATCTAGAAAATCATAGAAAATATATAATATTGGAAAATGATATTTAAAACTAAAATCGGTCAATTCTAATTATCAGAATGTCTAAATCGAGTAATACTCTAGGATCGGGCCTTCGGTTCAGACTAGGGCTGACTCCGAATCCACGAATCCAAAACCAAGACAAAACAGTCATAAAAGGAATTCATAATACAGAATAAATACAGGAAACAAATCGAAAAAATACGACCGAAAATCTGAATACGCAACTAAGTACGTATTCCGGGAACGGGGTATTACAATCCACCCACCTTACAAAAATTGCGTCCTCGCAATTTCGATAAGGGGTAAATTGAATACAAAGGGGACAAAGGTGGAATTATACTAATTAAGATATGAAGCACTAGAGGTAGGGCTCTCAAGTCAACTGAATAATAATCATACTCTGCATTTCCGGCTGATGATGTCGTGGCTGTGTAATAAATCGTTAGAATAATGCTGAATAATACTGATGATGTCGTGGCTGTGAAATAAATGAATACTGATGATGCCGTGGCTGTGTAATAAAGAAAACCCCGAAAATCCTGAGCATAATAAAGAAGACCGATAATTAAGAATCCGACTGCTGCCCTCTGAAAGATAGCCAGATCAAGATCGATCTGGAGAATACCAAGCTTCATCAAGTTGGCCGAAGAGATCACATAAAAGCTTCATTCTGAACCAGCCCCTACCTCTCTAGTCTAGTCATATCTTAAGATGGTATAAGGCTTCATAAAACCAAAACAGGGAAGGGATAGGAAGGATTTAGGAATCAAAGGAAAGATAGTCAAGGAGGGATTTGAAATCAAAGGAAAGATAGTCAAGAAATAGATAACTCTGCACTTGCAGTTGGAATGTATAACCAAGACTCATGTATTCCAGTTGCAAATCTCTTTACCATTGATTTGCCGTCTGGACGTACTGAGGAAGTTAGAGCCTAAGCTCTGATACCATCCTGTAACGCCCCGATCCCGGCGATACGGGGACGTCACCGCAACGTATATACGTAGGTCAGAACTACCCTCCCGTATATACGCTAAGCATCAGTACAGACAAGAATCAGAGTACGGAAGCAAATGGTGCATTATACATTCCAACACATATATATACAATTACAGAGTTATCACCAGAGGTGATGAATATTACAATAATAATACATCACAGATATGCGCAAATGCGAGAGCACAAAAGATATACATATATGAACAGCATAAAAGGGCGCTCACATACAAGTATACGAGGAAATGTACAAGTATGAAAAGTATAAAAGAGCACTCACGAGTTTGCTAAGGAAAAACTCGAGAGGCACAAAGGGGGTCTGGAAGGATGTGGCTCTGGACTGTCGTCTGGAGATCCACGCTACCGCTGCGCCACTCTGAGCAGCAAAGGGGGAGATCCTCACGCTCCGGGCTCCAGGACCTGGACATGAGAATCCAGGGGAGTCAGTGAAACTCCCCAGGCGAGTATGATATGATGCCAGGTGGCGAGCCAGGATGAGTACAAGTGTCAAGTACAGAAGACAGGAGGGTTAGAACACAAGTGAAATGTATATGAACAAGCATAACATAATATCCATAAAACAGGAAATCCAAGATAAAGCAGAATATGAGCCGTTAATACGATAATACTCATAAAACCGGAAATTCGAAGTAAAATCCAAGACTAGCAAATATAGTAATGCATATCACAGATTCAGAGCCATTTAAGTTGCAGGCTTTAGTATGCGTCCCATTCCACATACCTCTACTTACAACTTAAAGAGCCGGTTATTATGACACTTTATTATTACTCGTCTTACCATATATCTAGGTATGTGTCTCGGTATATATCCCAACTCACATACTTCCATATATAGAAAGTCGAGGTTGTTATTGGAAATAGCGGTTGTATCAACGAACTATGTTTACAGTGGGTCCCGTACATACCCGGGACTACGGTCCAGGGTTGTTCCGTTGCATGGAAACGGAAACCAGCCGCAAGGCTTGTCCAGGAGGAGGGACTTATGTATGCCCGTTAAAACTGGGGTGTAGGGAGCCAGCTCTCCCCTCGGTCCCCTGGAGTACCACAGGTCAGACCGGATATAGTGCACAATACCTAAAGCCACTGTAAACACGAACACATATCGATATTCGCATATTTCCCCCGACCCAATACAAGTTGGTCCTTTTTAGGATTTAATAGTTTCATTGTCACTTTACGGGAAAAATAGGAAATGGACATGATCAGGAATAAAGAGTACAGAAGCACTATATAGTCAGGTCACTGCATGTAAAGCAGGAATACAATATACAGGTCACTGATCATGATACAGGATAACAAATCAGGGTTCCCGTAAAGATGACAATCACAAGTCAAGTACATCATGCTGGGTGTAAAGTGATAGCATGATAGGATGGTGACATTTAGCAATCAATCAAACAAGTCAAGAGATAGATATTAGGTCAGTGGTAAGTCGTGGTCATAATAATAGGGTCTTGCCAAATAGTGGCATGACAGGTAGTCAGGTGATACCATACTAGAGGTCAGGTGATACCACGCCGGATGTAAGGTGATATACATGTGTTAAAAGTAAGCATGCAACTGATATGTCTGAGGCAATAACATGGCAATGATAACATAGCAGAAATCTAGAAGTCAACGACCACGAAGGGTCGGCCACGCATGGTATAAAAGCATCAAAAGATATATATAGACATGGAATCAAATACATGAAAATAGGAAATGAAATACTTATCGTTCCGACGAAACTGGAAACTCAAATAGAGATAAGAGAAGAGCGAGACTACTCGCCTACAAGAAAGTAGCGAGTGAGAATACTCGCCTAAACTCCAAAATACCGAAAGAGCCGAAATCCACGAAATCCGGGGCACGCCATAAACTATGATATATATATGTAGAGTGAAGAGGAGAGAGAAAGAGAGAAGTGAAGATGATGTTAGTCAAGATACAAGTCAAGAAGTATAATATACAACATATAAACCAAGTATAAGATCCAAGTTTGAGAAGGTAAATAACTGTAACAAACAGACAGGATTAGTCGACTAGGGTAGGATGAGTAGTCGACTAATAAAGGGGTTAGTCGACTAACAGTCTGGTATAGTCGACTAATACTGGGTTCCAGAGAGTTGATATTCTGATTCAGGAAAAGTTAGTCGACTAGGGTCATAGGGGTAGTCGACTAACAGACATGACAAGTCGACTGATAGTTAGGCTAAGTCGACTAATACTGTGATACAGAGAGTTTGGGTTTCTGGTTCAGGAAAGGTTAGTCGACTAGGGTCAAGGGTGTAGTCGACTAAGGGCCTCTAGTCGACTAGGATCTAAGGTAAGTCGACTAATACTGTGTTTCCTAGAATTGTGTTTCACAGGACAGAATAAGTTAGTCGACTAATGTCTAGGTCTAGTCGACTAATCGACTGGAAACAGTAAACAGAACAGATTTTCTAGGGTTTGTGTTTGATAGCTAAATAACAAGAATTGAAGACACGAATCAACAAGAATAAGCAAGCATAAGTAGACTAAGAGTTGTACAAGTCTTGGTGAGGGAAATTACTTACCAAAGAAGTGGTGGTGGTTGATGATGAAAAGAGAGTGAGATGTTGGTGGAGTTGATGAAGTTGTTGGAGTTGATGACCTTGTGGTTGCTTCCATGGTGATGAAGGAGGAAGAAGGTGAAGCTAAAGTGTTGGAGTAGTTGTTGAGGTGGTGGAGATGAAGAGGAATTGGAGATGGTGAAGGCTAGGGCTTTGGTGAAGAGAAGAGAAGAGAAGAGAAGAGAAGAAAGAGAAAGTTGAAGTGAGAATGAATAAAGAAAAGAGAGGAAAAGTATTTATATGTTTTGACTTTTGTGAAGGAGGTGCAAATATGATAGAAGAGAGGGGGTTTTTGTAAAGTGGGGAGGTGAGGTGAGTGTCCTTCTCTTGGCCACTTGGCCGGCCATGGGGGAGAGAGAGAATGAGTGGGATTTAAAAAGGATTAGGTGAAAGTGAGTGGGATTATGTGGAAAATTGGAATTATTGGAAAAATTGGAAAAGGCTTTGGTTAGTGGAGGAAGGAAAGAAATAAAGGAAAAGGAAAAAGGAAAATAAATTATAATGAGAAGATGTTTTCTTGGGAAAGAAGATGAAAATAATGGAAGTGGCGGATTCCCGGGATTCAGTTGCGGATGCGGGAATCTTTCGGGAAAATACCGGAATCGTCCGAAATTCAAGTATCTCGGAACGACCCGAAATAATTACCAAAAATCAATAATAATATACAAAGACCAATAATGAAATCCGTTTGAAGAAATACTTTATAGTTTTAAAACTAAAAATCCTGGAATCAATAATTTACCGACTCCGTTGGAATTTTCATAAAATCCAAAAATCCTCAGAAAAAGAATGTAGGTAGAAAATATGATTCTAAGGAATAATGTCTAAAGAATCATTTAGAAATTCCAAACCGTTTAAGAATTAAAAATCCAGGAATCGGTCAGCGGCACTGGCCGACACCGGTTTTGAAGACTTTCATTTTAATCCCAGAAAAATCTAGAAAATCATAGAAAATATATAATATTGGAAAATGATATTTAAAACTAAAATCGGTCAATTCTAATTATCAGAATGTCTAAATCGAGTAATACTCTAGGATCGGGCCTTCGGTTCAGACTAGGGCTGACTCCGAATCCACGAATCCAAAACCAAGACAAAACAGTCATAAAAGGAATTCATAATACAGAATAAATACAGGAAACAAATCGAAAAAATACGACCGAAAATCTGAATACGCAACTAAGTACGTATTCCGGGAACGGGGTATTACAGTCTTACTCTTTTGGAGGAACACCCACTGTTGAGGACGTAGGAAGGTTGAAGAATTTTGGCAGAATCTCCTTTAGGAAGTAGCTTCGGATTCCCACTTCACTTGGAAGTCGCGGATTCCCACTTCGTTGGAAGTCACTTCTAGAAGTCGTGGATTCCCACTTCGCTGTTGGAAGTCGCCCTGGAAGTCCCACTTCGCTGGAGCCCAGTTCAGAACGGAGTCAGAACTTTAGAGAGAGAGAGTGAGATCTTTCAGAAGAGAGAAAGGAATCTCAGTTTGGTGTGTCTGAGAATGGACCCCTGGAGCGCTTTTTATAGCGCTCTGGAGGGGTATTCTCGTCCGCCAAATTCCAGCAGTTGCGACGGTTCGGACAGAACCGTCGCAACCGATCAACCGCCCTGTCGGTTTTCCGACAGCGGTTGGCGAACGGACGGATCTGTTCGCGCGGACGGACACCCGTTGGAGATTCGAATCCTTTCGCGGACCAACTGACCCTGATTCAAAAAGAACCAGGTAGGGAACCCAGGCCACGGACCACGAGCCACGGACCCGGACCCGGGCCCGAGCCCGGCCCGGCACCGGCACCGGCACCGGCACCGGCACCGGCACCGGCGCCGGCGCCGGCCGGCCGCCGCCGCCGCCGCCGCCAGCGGCGCGCGCGTGCGCGCACGTACGTAAGTACGTGCATAGTTCCCTCCTTTTCGCGCGCGAAAAACTCCAAGTACCCAAAGGGCACGCCCTTTGTTCTCATTTTTCTCTATTTATACCCCATGAGCTTCCAACACATGGCCAATGTGGGACTAAATGCTTGTAGCTAAATTTAGTCCCTTTTGGCTTTGAATTAGGCAATCTTTGGACTTGAATATCTCATTCATTCGAAGTCGGAATTGAACATGTAAATATACCACGTTCATCATAAATGGAAGGAGAACACACTCCAACCATCATCCGGTTGATTTGATCAACGGATCTCGCCATAATTCATCTCGAAGATTCAGCTTTATATTCTTCAATTCCAACAATCCCCCACAATGAATGGAGATTCAAGGAAATGACACACAAAGAGACTGACTCTATTGTGTAAGGTACTTGAGAAAAGAAACTGCATAAGGATAGGTGAACTAGGTCTTGAACCTTCCATAGTGAAAACTTTATCGGACTTACTGGCTAATCAGTGAACTAGGTCTTGAACTGTTAGCCGTTAGTGTATGTCAAGTCAACAAGCTTCACACAGTAACTTTCCAAATCAACTTTGGTTCTCTGTTGTGTCCGTTTTGGCCCTGGACATTCTTGGTTTCAGAGAGTATCTTTAGGGAATAACAGCCTCCATAGAAATTCCCAAAGAGCCGACCCAACTCTATACTCACATAGGTGATGGACCTATTAAGAGTAGTCTACTCTACTCCACTTGTTTAGTAACAAGATATAGGCATCATTAAAAGCGTTAAGCTTATCCTTAATCCACTTGTAGAAAAGCACTTATGTGCACCATAGGAATGGATTGGAGTCAAGCTCCAAGTGCATACTTGCTGAGTCAATCATAACTAGTTTTTCCTCTTGAACTTAGTCCGTGGGATCTCCAGTCGCTAAGTGAGGTTTCCATTAAGCTGACTCGGTAAGGTTAGGCTTTTAGACCCATTCCCCTCGATGCGCAGTTTATACGCTCTCCACTTAAACCTTTAGTAAGCGGATCCGCTAAATTATCCTTTGACGATACAAAGTCAATAGAGATAATTCCATTTGAGAGCAACTGCTTCACGGTATTATGTCTACGACGAATATGTCTAGACTTACCGTTGTATATAACATTTTGTGCCCTAGATATAACTGCTTGATTATCGTAGTGTATACATATAGCGGGCACTGGCTTTTGCCATAACGGTATATCTTCTAAGAATTGTCGAAGCCATTCAGCTTCTTCTCCAGCCTTATCTAAGGCTATGAATTCCGATTCCATAGTGGAACGGGCAATACATGTTTGCTTAGAAGATTTCCATGATACCGCTGCTCCTGCTAGAGTAAATACGTATCCGCTAGTTGATTTTGATTCCTCAGAATCTGCAATCCAATTAGCATCACTGTATCCTTCCAGTACAGGAGGATACTTTCCATATCTCAAGGCATATTCCTTGGTATGTGATACGTAACCCAATACTCGTAGTAGAGCGGTCCAATGTAGATCACTAGGATTGCTAGTATATCTACTTAACTTGCTTACAGCGTAAGCAATATCGGGTCTAGTGCAATTCATTAAATACATTAGACTTCCGATAATCTGAGAATACTCCAACTGGCGTATTCCAGTTCCTGTATTCTTATGAAGGTGGACGTGTGGGAGAAAAGGATTTGTATTCTCTTTTATCCCATGATCCTTGAATCTTTCTATCATCTTATTCACGTAGTGAGATTGAGATAGACTGATTCCATCTGGTGTTCTAGTAATTTTAATGCCTAAAATTATATCAGCAACCCCCAGATCCTTCATATCAAAACTGTTGGATAACATTCTTTTAGTGGACTTAATAATCTCAATATTAGTCCCAAGTATCAACATGTCGTCTACATAAAGACAGACAATGATACATGCATCTCCAACTGTTTTCGTGTAAACACACTTATCGCATTCATTGATAGTGAATCCATCTTTGATCATGACACTATCAAATTTCTCATGCCATTGTTTTGGAGCCTGCTTTAAACCATATAAGGATTTTACCAATTTACACACCTTGTGTTCTTGGCCCTTGACTATAAATCCTTCAGGTTGCTCCATATAAATCTCTTCATTTAATTCACCATTTAAGAATGCAGTCTTGACATCCATTTGATGGATATCTAAGTTGTGCAATACTGCAATCGCAATCAACATCCGAATGGACGTTATTCTTGTTACTGGTGAATATGTATCGAAGTAGTCAAGTCCTTCTTTTTGCCGATAACCCTTGGCTACTAATCTAGCCTTGTACTTATCGATAGATCCATCGGGTTTTAATTTTCGTTTGAAAATCCACTTACACCCAATTGGTTTACTTCCAGGAGGCAAGTTTACCAATTCCCAAGTATGATTACTTAGTATGGATTCTATTTCGCTATTATAGCTTCTTTCCACATTTGTGCTTCTGGGTTTGACATAGCCTCTTTAAATGTTTGAGGCTCGCTCTCAATAGCGTATGCTATGAAATCTGGACCAAAAGATTTTGAGATTCTAGATCTCTGACTTCTTCTTGGTTCAATTTCCGCATTAACATTTGGTTCCTTGGGGCTTTCGTCCCTGAATGCCATCTCATGTGTTCTTTTCCCAGAAGTCTTATCTGCTTCCCGTTTGTACGGAAAGATGTCTTCAAAGAACACAGCATCTCGAGATTCGATAATCATGTTTACATGAATATCTGGTATTTCTGATTTATGAACCAGAAACCTATAGGCACTACTATTCAAGGCATAGCCTATGAATATGCAGTCTATAGTTTTTGCTCCCAACTTAGTCTTTTTGGGTAATGGTGCCAGCACCTTTGCAAGGCACCCCCACATTTGAGGTAATGGTAGGAAGGTGTCCTTCCATGCCATAACTCGAATGGTATAGGACCAAGTTTCTTGTGGGGTACTCTATTTAGAATATGATTTGCAGTTAATAGAGCTTCCCCCCACAAGTTCTGCGGAGCTCCAGAACTTACGAGCATGGAGTTAACCATCTCCTTCAAAGTTCTGTTCTTCCGTTCAGCAATTCCATTCTGCTGAGGAGTGTATGGTGCTGTAGTTTGATGTATTATACCAAAACTAGCACATAACTCACTAAAATCATTTGATTCATATTCTCCGCCTCTATCGGATTTTAGAATCTTGATTTTCTTGTTGAGTTGATTCTCAACTTCGGCTTTATATGTTGTAAACATATTTATTGCCTCATCCTTACTGTTTAAAAGATACACATAACAGTATCTTGTACAGTCATCAATAAAAGTAATAAAATACTTTTTACCGCCTCTAGTTGGCATAAACTTCAAGTCACATAGATCACTATGAATTAACCCTAAAGGTTCTGTATTTCGATCTATTGAGTGAAATGAATTTTTAGCCAACTTGGCCTCAACACAAACCTCACACTTGCGAATTTCTTCCAAGTTGAGTTTAGGAATATATCCCAGATTAGACAAGTTTTTCAAAGACTTGTAATTTACATGCCCTAATCTAGCATGCCACAGAATAGGAGACTCAAGCAAATAAACAGAAGATTTTCCTTTTATTAGCTTTGGGTACAAATACACGGACTTTTTATCAACCACTGCAACATTGGCTTTGAAAAGTCCATCTACAAGATAACCCTTTCCCACATACATCCCTCCTTAGTAAGTACAAATTTGTCGGATTCAAATACAATTCTAAATCCTTTCTTACTAAGTATAGATCCGGAAATCAGATTCTTTCGGATGTCTGGAACATGAAGGACATCGTTAAGAGTAAGCTCTTTGCCCGATGTCCATTTTAGGATGACCTTGCCCTTTCCTTCAACCTTTGAGGAAGCTGAATTACCCATGAATAATTGCTCATCTTGCTCTAGCCTTTGATATTCTGAGAATAACAATTTCTCCGAGCAGATGTGCCTGGTAGCTCCCGTGTCTACCCACCAGTCTTTGTTATTGGTTGTCAGATTTACTTCTGACACCACAGCAGAAAGACTTGGTGATTCATGGTTTGTCATGTTGGCCTGTGGGTGGCTTTTCTTGTTCTTCTTTTGACGGCTGCGGCATTCATTTGCTTTGTGACCTTCTTTGTTGCAGATGTAACAGGTCCCTTTGAAGCGCATGGTTCTGCCGTCTTGAGCCTTGCCTTTGTACCCTGGGAAGGCTTCTTCCTCTTCAAGCTTTTGGAAGTAGACGCTTTCCCCTTTGAGTCCTCGATCACATTTGCTTTTGCTTCGTAGGAGTTCTTGCTGCTCCTTTTCTCGGACTTGCGGTTGTCCTCCTCTATATGAAGCCTCACAATGAGATCCTCCAACTTTAGCTCCTTTCTCTTGTGCTTCAGGTAGTTCTTGAAGTCTCTCCACGCAGGGGGGAGCTTCTCCACGATTGTTGCAACCTGAAAAGTTTCAGGAAGAATCATACCTTCGGCCTCTATTTCGTGCAAGATAAGTTGGAACTCTTGCACCTGACTGATGACAGTCTTGGTATCCACCATTTTGTACTCCAGAAATCGTCCAACGACGAACTTCTTGGTACCAGCATCTTCAGTCTTGTACTTCTTGTCAAGACTGGCCCATAAACTTCTTTGCCGTAGTAATCGGACTGTAGACATTGTAAAGAGAGTCATCCAGTCCATTAAGAACATAATTTCGGCAAAGGAAGTCACCTTGTGTCCAAGCATCGAATGCAAGGACTGAATCCCGATCAGTTCCGGGTTCTGGTGGATCCTCCTGCAGGAATTTGGCCAGATGTAGAGTGGTCAAGTAGAAGAGCATCTTCTGTTGCCACCTCTTGAACTCTGTGCCATCAAACTTTCCTGGCTTCTCCGGCTTCGGGTTAGGAAGTGGAGTAGGCATCAAACCTTGGAGCGGTATGTTTGTTGCCTTGCTGGAGGTATCTTGATTTGTCTCAGACATTTTTTCTGCAAGTTCAAGCAGAACAGAAGTGAGAAACAATAATTGTCTTAAGATTATTGGGTATTCTGCTTAACAAGAATCAATCTGACAACTTATCAAGATCACTGAGATATCAACAATCTAATTGGCCAGGTCGGCAAATATCAGGTGGGAGGTTTTCCGTTCAAAGAACGTTCCTTAATTCAAGAACCACCTTTCAATTTCCTTCCTTGGTTTAAGCACCATTAGACTGAATCCAAATCAGTCACAATATACTGTAAAGTATATCCCCTGTATAAAGGATTTAATCCACTTATACAGTTTCACTTAGACTGAATCTAAGTCAATCTCGATATACTATAAAGTATATCCCCTGTATAAAGGACTTAGTCCACTTATACAGTAATTGAAGTGAGGTACGCTTACAGCGAATCTCCTTAAGACAATTACGTCCCCCGCACCGGTGCTAACGGGATAATGGACGCTGGTCTCCCAAGATACAACACTTCTTCACGGTATTTGGATAGCACTACCAAATCACCGTACGGTCGAACCGTAGTCAACCAGTACCTACACAGGATTAGCAAAACAGCAGTATAACGACAAATTTCAAATGAATATTTGTCTTACTCTTTTGGAGGAACACCCACTGTTGAGGACGTAGGAAGGTTGAAGAATTTTGGCAGAATCTCCTTTAGGAAGTAGCTTCGGATTCCCACTTCACTTGGAAGTCGCGGATTCCCACTTCGTTGGAAGTCACTTCTAGAAGTCGTGGATTCCCACTTCGCTGTTGGAAGTCGCCCTGGAAGTCCCACTTCGCTGGAGCCCAGTTCAGAACGGAGTCAGAACTTTAGAGAGAGAGAGAGTGAGATCTTTCAGAAGAGAGAAAGGAATCTCAGTTTGGTGTGTCTGAGAATTGACCCCTGGAGCGCTTTTTATAGCGCTCTGGAGGGGTATTCTCGTCCGCCAAATTCCAGCAGTTGCGACGGTTCCCGTTGGAGATTCGAATCCTTCGCGGACCAACTGACCCTGATTCAAAAAGAACCAGGTAGGTTTTATTTTACAATTTATTTTAAGTCAAGAAGAGTGTTGAGAGAGAAGCTCTCACAGGGCCGATCTCCCTCCATGGTGGATTGCGCCTTGGCTCTTCATCTGACTGCCTTCTACAATCTTGTTCTTGGTTTGCATCTTTTCTTTGTTCTGGTAATCGGTTCCCCATCCTCTGTTGAGGGCTGGTGGGTGACCGGCTACTGTGTTCTGCGGGGGTTTCCTCGGCATGGCTTCTAAGAGGCCATCAACCAGATCTTCACATGGGGCTCCTAGGGACAGTGCTGGGGCCTAAGCAAGGTGGGATCTATGGGATCCATGGGTTTGGCTCCGGTCCAAAGCAAGAAGAAACTGGTGGAGGGGGCGCATGAGGCGGTGGAGGTGGTGGCTCAGATGGATCCCTTGGAGGTTGGGGTCTCTATCTCTTCTCCTCTGACTCTGATTGTGACATTAGGGAAGTGGTTAAGTCTGGGGAAAGAGGAGGTGGGACTGCTGACCCGGGATTGGTTGCTGGGGGACAGTTGGAAGATAGGGTGTTTGAGGATATGCCGCAGTCACACGGGTTGATGTAGGAGATACAGAGGGGACTCAGGTCGGGGTTGCTGATGCTGGGGGGGCTGAGATAGATGTGGGGGTTACTATAAGAGCCCCATGGGTCAACCTATTCAAGGACAATCGGAATGTGGGCATTGGGATAAAGCTGGATGAGGTTGATGTGGAGGGGGATCTGGTATTACTTGAAGAAGATGATGTGGATGAGGTTGAGAAATCATGGGGCTATTGTTTGGTAGGCCACTTTGCTGGCAGGTTCCCTGGGGTGGCGGCGGTCAGATCCATTACGGAGGGATGGAAGGTTAAGTGCACCTACAACCTTCATAAATCGGGGTGGATTATCTTCAGATTTAAAGAGGAGGAAGATAGACTTAATGTGTTAAATGGAGGCCCATACTTCGCTTATGGTAGAAGCTTATTGCTCAAATTATGCCAAGATGCTTTAGGTTTGGGGGGGAGGATTTTGCTATTGTGCCGGTGTGGGTGCAATTGCCGGGCCTACCGCTTGATTGCTGGAATGAGCGGGCTCTTAGCAAGATTGTTTCAAGAGTGGGGAAGCCCATTTCTACGGATAAAATGACCCGGACGAAGGAGAGACTCTCCTTCGCGAGAGTCTTGGTGGAGGTGGATGCGTCTAAGGAGCTTGTTACGGGGGTGGATTTAAGGCTCCCGACGGGGGAGGTTTACAACCAGCAGGTGGTATTTGAGTTTTATCCCAAGTATTGCAAGAAGTGTAAGATCTTTGGCCATGTTGAGGGGATTGCAAGAAGGAATCAGAGGGGAGGAAATTTTCTGCTGATGTGGCCAGTAGGAAGAGTAACTCTGCCGGGGTCAAGGGGGGGGCCAGCTCTTCAAATGTGGAGGATCAGCCTGCAGGGAATGTTTCTGCTCCTCCGGTTGATGGCCAGGAACGGGGGTCTGCTGATGCTTTGGATGTGTCTCAATCGGTCCATACTGCTACTACTACCTGCATTGCTGAGGAAGTGACTACCAGACCTACTAGGGGGCCAGCTCGGGATACCAAGGGAAGTTCAGGAAGCCTATGGACAGCAGGCAGCTGCTGCTGTCCACCGTAAGATGGCGGCAGACTTGCCTTCTCGGCAGCCTGGGCAGGTTGATCTGTCTGCCCAGCCTGCCTCCCCGTGCACTTCGGTGGTCAGGGAGAAGGATGTGGGGGTGGTTTTCAGGCATGCAGCTGGGTCGGGAGGAGGTGGATCTCTGAAGGATTCTCAGCTCACCCCTGTGGGACAGGGTTCGAAGGCTGTAGCTGTTGCGGGTGTTTCTGGGAGTTGGGCGGTAGATGGTGAGGCGGAGGAGGAGGCCGACAGGGCTATTCGTCAACTCGCCAGCGGGACACATGATCCTAAGGCGAAACCGAAGGGTAAGGCCCTTCAACCATCCAAATGAAGTTAGCATTCTGGAATATCAGGGGGTTTCACCTACCCCTGAAGCAGAAGGGGGTTGAGGCACTAGTTAATAAGAGGGATATAGGCATGGTGGCGGTGCTGGAGACAAAACTATCTATGGATGGCTTGGATGCTTTTATGCGTAGGAGGTTTAGAGGTTGGATGCAGGTTAACAATTTTGAGACTCAGGTGGGTGGCAGAATCCTGATCCTCTATGATCCGTTGAGGATAAAGATAGACACTTGTTGTTTCACCCGCAGGTTGTTCACTGTAGGGTGACTTGTAGGATTTCTTCCGTATCGTTCCTCCTCAGCTTAGTATATGGCTTTCATACTGTTGGATCAAGGAGGGGCCTATGGGAAAATCTCAAGGAATGGGGAGGTTCCTTTATTGAGCCTTGGTTGCTCATGGGAGATTTCAATAGCATATTGAGGCAGGACGAGAGGGGGGGGGGGGGGGCGCTTCGGTGACACACCATCACACGGGAGATTTCGCAGATTGCTGTGACAGCCTGGGGCTCTCTGATCTGCAGTACACGGGCTGCCACATGGACATGGACAAATGGGACTGTCAGGTCTAAGTTGGATAGGGTGCTGGGAAAATGTTTCGTGGTTCCACAGGGCTTTCTTCAGTCATGTTGATTTCTTGCCTGCGGGCTGCCTCTCTGACCATTCGCCGTGTGTGGTCTCTCTTTTTGATCAACCTGGGATGGTGAACAAGCCTTTTAGGTTCTGGAATTTTTTGGTGAGACATGTTGACTTCAAGGACACTGTTCGTGATATCTGGTATCAGGAGGTGACGGGGACTCGGCAGTTTGGTCTATGTAGGAAGCTCAAACTTCTCAAGCATCCAATGAAACTTTTAAATGTCAAGGACTTGGACACATTGCATCGAGAGCTGAGAGGGCGCGATTGTTGCTTATCAGGCTCAGATTCAACTTCTGTCCAGGTTTGATGATCCGGCCCTACGCTTAGGGTGTTGGAGCTCCGCAGGAATGCGTTGGCGCTTTCTCGTGCGGAACTGGATTATTTTTACCAGTTGGCCAAATGCAACTATGTGACTAAGGCTGACAGATGTACCAAATTCTTTCACTCCATTGTCAAGAGAAACAAGGGGAAGGGGTTCATTGCGGCAATATTTAAGGGAGATGGTACCTTAACTGGTTCGTTGGAGGCGGTGGCCCAGGAATTGTCAGGTACTATGAAGGGTCTCTTGGGACCCGTTCTCAGGTATTGAATGTTGATCGGGAGGTGATTCTAAGTGGGGGAGGGATTTCCATCCAACAGGCTGAGACACTTGTCAGCGATGTCACGTCGGAGGAGATCAAGGAGGCACTTTTTGGTATTGGGAATGACAAGTCCCCGGGCCCGGATGGATATGGTGCGCTCTTTTTCAAGAGTTCGTGGGACATTGTTGGTGATGATTTCTGTGATGCTGTTAAGGAGTTCTTCTCATCGGGATCACTCCTGAAGCAGATTAATCACACGTTGATAGTCCTTGTGCCGAAATCTGCTCATGCCCATTCGGTGGGAGATTTTCGACCTGTGGCTTGTTGCAATGTTATTTATAAGGTTATTTCGAAGATCCTGGCTGCCAGGCTGGGAAAGGTACTTGGGGGTATTATTGATCCTTCGCAGTCGGCTTTTGTGAAGGGACGGAGCATGGTTGACAATATTCACTTGGTACAGGAACTGTTAAGGAAGTATAACAGGAAGAGGGTTTCGCCTCGTTGCTTGATTAAAGTGGACCTCCGGAAAGCATATGACTCGGTCTCTTGGATTTCCTGCGGGATATGTTGGTGGGCCTTATGTTTCGGAAAGGTTCGTTCGGTGGATTATGGAATGTGTTTCTACTACTTCTTATCTATTGGCTTGAATGGAGGTATTCATGGTTTTTTCAAAGGGGGGAAGGGACTGAGACAAGGTGATCCTCTATCTCCTTTTCTATTTATAATTTGCATGGAGTATCTTTCGAGAAGTCTCCGGATGAACACTTCCAGTTTTGAATTCAACTATCATCCGCGGTGTGGACATGTTAGGTTATCGCACTTGGCTTTCGCTGATGACCTAATGCTTTGGCTAGGGGGGATCCCACCTCGGTTCGTATCATTATGCACAGTCTTTCTGATTTTGGGTCCAGGTCTGGCTTGTCTGCAAATTGTCTTAAATCAAGTCTCTTTACGGCGGGAGTTGTAGGGGAGGACCTTAATTGTATACGGCAGTTGACTGGTATCCCGCAGGGGGAGATGCCGTTCCGATATCTTGGGGTACCCTTGGCGGCTCAGAGGCTTCGGGTCGATCATTTTGCTCCATTTACGGATAAGATTACTTTGTATATCAACTCTTGGACGGCTTCTTGTCTTTCATTTGCTGTAGGGCGGAGCTTATTAGATCGGTTTTGCAGGGGGTGGATTGCTTCTGGTTATCTATCTTCCCGATCCCGGGTGCAATCATTGATCGGGTGACAAGGCTGTGTAGGAATTTCCTATGGCATAAGCGTCATCACCCGGTCTCTTGGAAGAGTATGTGTCTGCCGAAATCGGAAGGGGGACTGGGATTCAGAGACCTGAAAACATGGAATGATTCGCTACTTGCGAAGTGTTTTTTGGAATATTCATAAGAAGAAGGACTCTATGTGGGTGAGATGGGTTCATCACATATACCTTAGGGGGATGTCTCACCGTGGATTTGGAACTGTGTCAGAGATGATTCGCCTTTGCTTAAGCGCCTAATCATGATACGGGATAGAATCTGTCGGATTGAGGGTTCAATTGGGCGGCGGAAAGGAGACTTTCTGATTGGGAGGATGGGGAGAGGCTATGTGTCTCGAGAGGGTATAACTACTTTCGAGATAAGGGAACAAAGCTCCTTTGGCCGGGTAAGGTATGGAGTTCTTATGTTGAGCCGAAACATTCATTCACCTTGTGGCTTGCAATGCGGAAAAGGTTGCCAACAAGGGATAGACTGTTGTTCCTGCAGGTGGAGGATTCCTGTGTCCTCTGTGGGACTTGTAGAGAATCTGTGGTACATCTTTTCTTTTCGTGTGCCTTCTCTTCGCGTGTTTGGCAAGTATTAGAGAGTGGTTGGGCATAACTCGGATGATGTCGACTGTTGATAGTGCTTTGAAATGGATTAGGAAGGAAGCCAGAGGGACGAGTCGGATTGCCAAAGCTAGATGTTTGGCATTGGCGTGCACGGTGTACCTTATCTGGAATGCCCGCAATCGGAGAATATTTGAAGGTCGGGTGCAGGAGGTTGAGGCGATAGTATTTAAGATAAAACTACATGTGTATAGGACCTTATACTCTTTATACCCACATTCTGATGTGGATTTTTGATTCTGGTTGGGTCTTCCTGTTTAGACCTTCTTTTGAAGTTTGCTCATTGTATAGTTTTGGGGGAACACACAAAACACACTGATACACTTGTATATCCACAGTTGGGAGATGCGGCTGCGCCTGTCAACGGAAGGTGGGCTGAGGGGGGTGTTTTTCTCTGCATTGCCTTGCGAGAGCTGTTATGGTTGATGGTGGTTGGGGGTTTGCTGTGGATGGGGGACGCCTGTTTCTGCCAGAAAATGGGCGGAAGGTCGCTGCTTGGATTGGCGGTTCGGCAGAACTGGGGGGATTTTTCTGCTCTGCCAGAACTCCCTGGTTCTGGCAGCATATTGCTGCCAGAACTGGGCTGTTCTGGCAGCAAATGCCCCCCCCCCCCCTTTTTGGGCTTAGTGCTACAGATTTTGGGTAGAACTCAATGTACTTGATAGGTAGTGTGGATAGTCTTTTGTGACTGATTCTATGTAGGGCCTGGATCGGTCATTGGGAAAAGTGTGTGTGTAAATATTTTTGATTTAATAAATTTACCTTCTCCAAAAAAAAAAAAGAACAGGTAGGGAACCCAGGCCACGGACCACGGACCACGAGCCACGGACCCGGACCCGGGCCCGAGCCCGAGCCCGGCCCGGCCCGGCACCGGCGCCGGCCGCTGCCAGCGGCGGCGCGGCGTGCGCGCACGTACGTAAGTACGTGCATAGTTCCCTCCTTTTCGCAGCGCGAAAACTCCAAGTACCCAAAGGGCAAGCCCTTTGTTCTCATTTTTCTCTATTTATACCCCATGAGCTTCCAACACATGGCCAATGTGGGACTAAATGCTTGTAGCTAAATTTAGTCCCTTTTGGCTTTGAATTAGGCAATCTTTGGACTTGAATATCTCATTCATTCGAAGTCGTAATTGAACATGTAAATATACCACGTTCATCATAAATGGAAGGAGAACACACTCCAACCATCATCCGGTTGATTTGATCAACGGATCTCGCCATAATTCATCTCGAAGATTCAGCTTTATATTCTTCAATTCCAACACTATTAGTGTGTTCATCATTGTCTGTTATTCTCATCATTTGTAGAGTTGCATTTATCGTAGTTAGGACTTGAAATTTTTAGAAAATTTATTTGCCTCATTGCAGTGCATGCATATAGTTTATTTGAGCTAGGAATTTGCATTACATTTACTTGTTTACTTGATTTTACACTTGTAACCATTATGATTTATCAATATTGGACGTGTACTAGAGGTGACTATGAGGGTAACTGTATTCATGATTGGTATGCTAGAAAGAGCAAATAGTGCGTAAAGTCACCTAGTATTTTTCCATTTGACGAAGTCACTCCTCTGCTTGTATTGGATCCGCTCTTCCTTTATATGCTGGCGGGTTTTAACTTCTGAAATTGTTCTAGAGCGCTGCGTGGATTGTTTATTGTTGCCAACCGCACCAGCCAATCTTGCATTCTATCAGGGACTCTCTGGCTGGCATTGAGTTGGTCCACCACGACCTTGTGGTTGGTCGGAGGATGGACACTGCCGACCATACTGAGCGGTGGGGCATCACCTTCAGAATTGGTATCCGATGGAGGAAAATTCAAGTCCATCAATACCTAAAATAATAACCAGTTCTCATTATCAACAAAGCTCATATTATAAAAGAAGTTTCATATACAAAATACCACTTCTATTTATAACTTCAATTTTTTTTTTTTGGAGAATTTACGTTGCTATGCTTCATTACTGCAAAAGGTATAAGTGTAGATACTAAAATACATCAGTTTCATGCATTTCTTTTGCAACCAAACAAAATCCTTCCTCCCCAAAATACATATACTGCTGAATCTCCTTTATGGAGTGGTGTTTGAATCAGTGAAGCTTTCATCCTTACAATCCTCTACTGATACTTTCCCCTTTTGAACTTCTTCCTCGGGATCTTCTTCTGGGTCCTCTTCCTCGGGGTCTTCCTCTGGATCTTCCTCCTCGGGTTTTCTTCTGGATCTTCCTCCTTGGGGTCCACTTTTCACATTATAGCGTCATCCTCACACTCCCAGTACTCGTGGTCATCATATAGATCTATATCTTCAGCCCAGGTAGAATTCACCAAATACCTCCAAAAAAACATCTTCCTTGGTGTTCTAATTATCATCGAGTATCACTCCATGATCCTCAGTCACTGGCATATTCCTGATAGCACTTTCAACATCACTGATTTGTATCCTTATTGTTATGTCCTACTAGTCCCGTCGTATCATCACTGTCCTTGGGGCCATAAAGATAGTCTTTGGATCTGTCTCATCTGACTCGTAGTCCCAATCCATGCTATTTGCAATTCAACTCAGACTTTCTGTCCCCGAGCTATCGGATGATAACCCTGGCATATCAGAATCTCCCATCTGTAGAAGTAAAGTTTCATATTAGATCATTTATCTCCCCAATTTCTCAAAACACGATAGATTGTATATATACACAAATAGAGTACTTGCAATTATCTTACGGAACTCAGGTGTCTTCCTGTTGAATTAACTCTGACTTGTCTGATATTTTAGTTGCTCCCCAATCTCAGTATCCCATATCACTGAAAATCCATACGAAAGGCCGGACCCCCGCAGGATCCATTCGAACTAGATATGTGGGTACTCAAATTAGAATGTAAGGGAACAGTTAAATATCGCATATTTCAGGGTTAATCATACCCTGAGGGGTCACTATCTAATTTTACCAGCATACATACATTTACAAACAACTTATACAATCAATCCGTACTTACTACACCATCTAAAAAAAAAAATCTGGCTCTGATACTAATTGTAACGGTCCCTGTTTCCAAATATAGGATTAGATTAACTATTCTCATTTAAAACACAATCGTCCCATCTTTTAAAAATTTGACAGCACCTCCCCTAAAAACATGGATCTGCCATGATACAAATACTACAATTTCGGCTTACAATGGCTGAATATATACAACAACACACTTTCGGCTCACACGGCCTACTTATCAACATGAATGGAAATTAACTTCGTATCCACCATACTATTCCATTGTCCCACAGCATCTTTCACAATAATGCACAACATCAACCAAGCAAGATGTAGTTCCATTTATCATCAACATTGAGAGTACATTACAAGTTCTTATCCAAAATATTATGCATCCAACATTTACACGAAAGACTTATATTTCAGCGATAACAACCAAGGACCAACTTACAGATATCAAGTTTACACATATGCATAGATTAAGTACCATCACAAAGTAAACAAA
Organism: Agave tequilana; assembly: GCA_038442645.1. Taxonomy (NCBI): domain Eukaryota; kingdom Viridiplantae; phylum Streptophyta; class Magnoliopsida; order Asparagales; family Asparagaceae; genus Agave; species Agave tequilana. Next base: position 85,973 of record JAVJIF010003719.1, read on the forward strand.
ATGCGCGAGGAGAGATGATTAATCACAAGCAAGGTACGAGGGAGTCGAGCATTCCTTCTCTTAAGTTTCAGAGCTAAGTTGGGCCTCTTACCTTTATCCAAATCTGAAAATTATAGAAAATAAACGGAGTGAGTTTGACAGCTCAGTGAGTAAACTAACCTAAATTGTCAATCCAAGTTCTTATTTTAATAGATTTTAAGTTAAAAAAATAGTTATTAGAGGAATACTTTTGATAATGTATTCCTTTTTGCTTGCGCTAACCCCCGTCCGTCTTGCTCTCATATATTTCTAAGGTTTAAGATAGATGTCTCAACTACCATGAATTATATTTAGGTCAAATGTAGTGCAACTTTTAGATTTTTCCCTATTATATCTGTGAGTATACTTCCCTAGTTATGATATTATGTATTCAAGCGAGTCTTACATCATCATAACCACATTTCATACAGTTGGCATAATACACACAAATCAAAAAGCAGAAGGAAATAGACCATCTTCCCCTCCTACCTCCTCCCGCCCGAACCCTTCCTTTGTGTAATATATAAACATATACATATATAGGGTACTTTTCACCGTCTTCCCCCTCCTACCAGCTCCCGCTCGGCCCCTTCCTCCTTTGTAAGATATAAACATAATATGTATATTGTGGCTGTCTAAAAATGACTAACAGACAAGCCATTAAGGAAGCAGAGTCTCAAGCTCTAGACGCGAGGAATCGAGGCCCGCGTCTCAGCATTAAGACGCGTTGGCTCTACACCTGCGTCTCAACGTCCAGACGCGTTGGCCCGAAGCCCGCGTCTCAGCATCAAGGCGCGTCGGCCCAACGCCTGCGCCTCAGCGTCCAGACGTGAAGGCCCGAAGCCCGCGTCTCAGCATTAAGGCGCGTTGGCTCGACGCCCGCGTCTCAACTTCAGGGCGCGTTTGGCTCGACGCCCGCGTCTTAAACTTCAAGGCGCGTTTGGCTCAACGCCCGCGTCTCAGTTGCAACTGCCCTGATTGCGGGGCCAGTCACCGCGCATGTAGCGGGTAGTGGCCCCTCATTCGGGAGCGTTTTCAGGAGGCACCTTCACCCCCTGAGACCCCTATAATAGCCTTGTTTGCTATGAAGAGGGGATCAGAGCTTTGGAAAGGTCGAGAATTAAGAAGGTCAAGGCATCATCAAGATCGATCGAATCCAGGCAAGAGGATCATCAAGAGGGAAGCACGACTTCAACAACAGACAGAGGGAGGAGACTCTTCAGCGAGCTTACTGAGTACTAGCCGCTCTTCGCCTACCTCCTCTTTGAGAGTTTTGGTAGACGGAGCTGAGTTACTCTTTCTAACCGACCGAAGAGAAGACCCCCGACGGTCCAGGACGGTCATCTGGTCAACGGAGAACAAGATTCACTCTCCACCGCCACACGAAGACCCAGCATTAAATAAAGGGGGGATTCAAGCTTCAACATCCTCCCTCTCTTGTAACTGGAAGGAAAAGTCTTGTTGTAATCTTTCATCTGATTCAAAGAAATCTTTACAGCAATTCCCTCTTTCTTTTTCCGGCGGCATACAAGAGAGATGGCGACTCCGCTGGGGACTACCTTCGTTACTGACGAGCGCACCGTGGTGCAAGATGACGTTCTCCGTAAGGGAAAATGGTCGAATCACTCGTCGTCGAGTTCGACCAGGCGAAGTATGAAGAGTTCCTCTCTTCTGGCTCCAAGAGCCCAAAGACCCGCTTCTGCCGCAGGGTCTCAAGTGGACAGCCCCCTGAAGCCCAATCTGAGGCTCTGTCGGGTGCTCCTGCTGCCCACTGTGCCAAGTTTGGTTCACGCGCCGACGCCTCCCAGAAGGCCCCGCGTAACCTCAGACACCTCTGCTGCGATCAACCGCGTCGCGCAGAACACACGCGCCAACGCCTCTCTGAAGGCCCGCGTGGTCCCCGGCACACTACTGGTGCGATCGACCGTGTCGCCACAGAACGCCCGCGTCAGCGTCTCTCAGGAGACCCGCGTGGCAAACACCCCTGGTTCTACAAACCAGGAAGTTGTTGGCTTCTCCCTTCCTCCACGGCGCAATCGGAATGCCGAGCGTCGACAGAGAAGACGGCGCGCGTCAACTCAGTCGGAACCGTTGGTTTTCTGACTGGGGTTGGACGCAGCGCACGATCCGATGCCTTGCCCGCACCTCGTCCAGTGCGAGAGATCCGCGTTTGGCGACCCAAACGCGAGACTCCCCAAGTTGAGCCTTCTGAAGACCAACTTGCCAAACGCCAAAGCGAAGCTTCTGCGTCTCGTCAAACGCAGGAAGCACGCGCCCACAGGCGTGGGGCCCAGCAGCCCACTCTCTCCCAAGTCTCTCTGCTCCAACGCAGCAGACAGCAACGCGAAAGTCGCGTCTCATATCAACAGAGACGCCAGACGCGCGTGACGCAGCCGCGACGCGACAGCCGCGTTTCTGAAACCTGTGTCCAGACAGCACAGCGCATGACTTCCTCCGTCTTCCACGTCGCGAGGCTAGTCTATTTAATCCTTCTCCCACGATTTGAGGGATTATTTGACAAGGAAAAGAAGTGCCAATCAAGCCACTTCGTCATGCTGCTGTCAGCAACTCATCCATATGCTCTCTGGATGCCATTATGGATCAGGCGTGCACCAGCAGTCCTTAATCAGACAGCTGACCCTGATTCCCATCAGCCAAAGAAGACGCTCCCACAGGAGGAGAACTTCTCAGATGTTGAATACCCGGAGCTTACTGCAAACATGACTAGCAGAAGCAAGGGAAAACAACTAATGGTCAACTCAGAGGAATCTGACTCTGAGCCGGAGGGGGTGTATCAACATACTCGCACCCGGACGGGGGCCATTC
>JAVJIF010003720.1:0-161944 GCA_038442645.1 Agave tequilana
TACTACTCAACGACATGTTCTTCTCTTGAAACTCTCAGTGCCTCAACTTGATCATAGGTAAAAACTTAAACTTGAGTTTTGAAAGTATTAAGCAAAGCAAATAAGATTGTTTGGAAAAGTTAACTCTTTTGCTTAAGAAATCATCTTGAATTGAATGTTTAATTATCAAGTCTTTCAAGTATGAAATAAAAACAAGTTCAAGTGATGTTTTAAAAGAAATAGAAGTTTAGAAATTCAAACCAATCATCATGTGCTTTCAAGAACACTTTCAAAAAAGAAAGGCTTTGTTTAAGGCATACATATGATTCTGTTGGGTCTTTATATCAAAAATCATTCAAAACAAGAGGGATCCAAGAGAGAGATGACAGTGAGCCTAGAAAAATGAATTTAGCTACTCATGGCTAAAGTAGAACAAGACATGTAAAGGAAATAACACATACCCGTGAATTGGAGAAGAAGAAGAGCTTTGAACCTTTATTGATGTCACTTCAATCTTCTGATTACAATCACTCTATTCCTTTCTCTCACTGGTATTTAGACTGAACTATAAATTAAAAAATAGAGATACAACTTCTCTATACTATCTAACAAAGAACCTAAACCCTAAAAATAAAGAGAAAAACTTAAACTAAATTCCGGTCCCTTTTTTTTTTTTGAAAAATGCAGTATTTATAGGCAAAAACCAAATGGGAGAGGGCGTACGAAGATAGGGAGAGCAAACGCTCCCCCAACAAATCCAAACAAGCGGCAGAAATGCGGCTTTGGCAGAGTTTTCGCGGCCATGGTGTGGCCAGGTGGCCACACCTGGTTGGTGGTGATGCCTCATTTGGTGATTCACCTTTATCTTATGCTGGTTTCTCCGTTTCAGCTCCTGGATTCCACAAAACGGCCTTTAATTTTTGGCTTTAACCGATTGATTTGAAAAGATTTATTTTAACCGATTTTCAACTTCTCTGATTTGCCATAAGCAACCCTGATTTTCTAATTTTGAATTAATTCTGAATTAAATCAGAATTCTGATGGGCTTTTGGGCTCATTTCTCTCCCCTTTCTTTTAGCAATGGGTCTGCATTTTATAAAGAAAAATAAGACTTACTAATAGGATTTATTAGATAATAAACATAATAATGTGACAATATATATGCAATATATGTGACCGATCATTTTTTTTCCACCAAAATATGTTTATTTTTCAATGAATTGTTTCCTTCACAAATTCCATTTAATTTTGAAGTCAAAGAAACATATTCCTTTTTCAAAAATTCATTTTCTTTTGAAATAATTTCAAATTTATTTTGAAAAGAATCTTTTTCTTTTGAAACCAAATAATTTTTTATTTTTCAGACTTTTGTTTTCTATTTTTAACAATTCATACATTTTAAGAAGTTGTTGACAAAAATAAAGCAAGCGCATCATATTGAAAGTACACCTAGAGGGGGGTGAATAGGTGTATGGCTAATCTAATGAACTAAATGCGGAAATTAAAAACTTAATTGCAACAATACTTAATGCAACCAATGAGTGTAGCTGAATTTTCGGTGAAGGCTCTGGACTAACTCCTCTTGATTCCTCTGAATAAGAGTTGAGGCGCTATATGAAGCTCTCGTGGTTAAGCACAAGTGAGGCACACACAAACAAGCCAAGCATATAATATAAATGAGTAATATAAAATGATGCAATGGCACAATATAAGAGAGAGTTAAGAGTCAATGGATCAAACGCAAACAACAAGATTTATTTCAAGGTTCGAGCACCTAGCTCTACGTCCCCGCCTTCACACAAAAGGATTTCCACTAACTCTATCCACAAAGGACTCCCACACGGGGAACCTGCACGAGGATTTGGGGCAATACAATAACCGGGAGTACACAACTCCTCTCTTTACAAACACAATCTCTACACTTAGAGGCTAGGCACAAAGCCACCACAATCTCCACCTCACAAATGAGGGATAAGCACAAAGCCAAAAAAGGATCACCTCACACTTGAGGGATACAACCCAATTGCACAACCTCCTCTACACTCAGGGGGGAAGGCACAAAGCCAAGCAATGAGAAGGGTTTTCAACTTGGTGAGCAAAAGACCACAAACCAATTCTTTTCCCACAAACATGTTGGCCCAAAGGCTTTCCACTCTAGTTTTGATGATGATTAACTCATGTAGTTATGTGTACTAATAATCTTGGGATTTTAGTTTCAGATCATTAATCAAGTTATTAGTTGGTGATTAGCTTCAACAAGATGATTTGGAAGATTTCACATGTTGATTCAAGAGCCCGAGCGTAAAAGATCATATATAGCACTTGCTCGGTGGATCAAGAAGTTTTGAATCGAGTCGGCTTGGAGACGGCGCTCTACAAGAAGACATCGGTACCATAGTTTATTTTTGTGTTTAGATCCAAATTGTAAAGATTAGAATAGTATGATATGCTCAAGTTCACAACACACACGTTTCATGTTTTGAATATTGGTTTTCGATTTTTCGGTTTTAGGTTTAACCGATCTTGGTTTGCATGAATAGATAGATTCAAAACAAGTTTACATGGTTTAATGTATATTAGATTTGTTCTATATACATGCATGCTTAATTCCTAGACAAACTTAGTTTTGACTTACTTATTCATGTGTTTTATGTTTTGGTATTTTTAACAAAACATATTTTGGAATTAATGTCAAAAACATGGATATATATATATATATATATATGTTTCATGTATATAGGATTATATCCATATACATCATGCCTAAATGTTGTTTAATATCATGTTTTGTATTTGGATGAGTTTTGGACAAAACGTATTTTCTATTCAAAAATCCAAGTTTTAGAAAATACAGTTTTTGGTTTTTGGCAAAATTTCTATGACACAAAAATAGTTCAAAATGTTTGAGATTTGTGTTAAACTTTTTAACACAAGTTTGCATTTCAATGAAAAATGATAAAACTATTTTTGTGGTTTTTTAGAGATTTAATGGGAATTTTTAGGATTAAAAATTACATGTTTTTGCTGACCAGAACAGTCTCTGCCAGGCTTGGTCGGTCGACCCAAACGGTCGGCCGCACCAAGTATCCGCTCGACCGTTTGGGTCGACCGACGTGCACGGATATGTGCACGCTGGCTGCCACATGGTCCGGTCGACCGCACGGGCGACCGACTGTATGCAGGCAACTCTCTGTTTGTTTCGGTCGACCGGGCGGTCGACCGGTAGCTGGCAACGGTCAAAAAAATGACCGTTGGCCGGTCGACCGCACGGTCGACCGGTAGGGCATTTTTGGCAGTTTCTGCTACCAATGGCTATTTTTCTGGGGGCTATAAATACCCCATTAATGGCCAGTTTTTCATAAGATTTTTTGTGCGAATTTTCCTGACTCTCTAGTGTTTTCACAGCAATCAAAAGAAGTTTTTGGGCTTTATATTGATCAATCTATTTGGTGTTTTTGCTAGGGTTTGGAAAATCAAGAAAGGGTTTTTGGAAAAAGATTTTGATTCAATTTCTTCATCTTGGTTTCTAGCTTTTTCCGAAAGACTTTCTTTGAGTTTTTGATTTTCATTCCTTTGGTTTTCTCCACACTTGAGCTACATCTACTTTCTTATTCTATAAGATCTTTGTGTGGGAGAAAGAGATTGTTTGTGGTTGTTGTTTTGACCACCAAGTTGTAAACCCATTATTTGCTTTGTGCCTTGCCCTCATTGTGTTGAGGAGGTTGTGCATTTGGGTTGTATCCCTCAAGTTGTGAGGTGATCCTTGTGTTGCTTGGTGCTAATCCCTCAAGTTGTGAGGTGATTATTTGTTGGCTTGGAGTTGTGCCTCAAGGAGGAGGTTGTGTTTGTAAGGAGAGGAGTTGGGTACTCCTTGTAATTGTGATTACCCCAAATCCTCGGTGGAGGTTCCCTTTGTGGGAGTCCTTTGTGGACAAGCTAGTGGACTTAAAATCCTTCTGGGTGAAGACGGGGATGTAGAGCTGGGTGCTCGAACCTCGAAACATATCTTGTTGTTTGCGCTTGATCCCTTGGCTCTTACTCTCTCTCTTTACTTTGTGCCTTGCATCAATTCATATTGTTCATTCATAATTGCTTGGCTTGTTTGAGTGTGCATCTCTTATTAATTGCAATTAGTTTTTAAATTTCGCATTAAGTTCATTAGATTAGCAAAATCACCTATTCACCCCCCCCCTCTAGGTGATTTTTCAATTGGTATCAGAGCCTCCGCTCCTGATATTAGGTTTAACCACCTAGGAGTGAGATCTTGGTTTGCTAATCTTCATTTGCATTTTTTTATTTGAACACATTTAGTTTGCACTCATGGATAGCCCTCCTATGTTTGATTTTTCTAGACATGATATTTGGAAGGCCAAAATGATTAGTCATTTGAAAAGCCTAGGACATCTAGTTTATCAAGCCTCCACTCAAGAATCCCACCTAAATAATAGCAAGCATAAAAAGGCAAATGCATTAGCACTTCAAACACTTAGAGCATCTCTTAATGAATTTCTTTTACCCGTGTTTGCTCATTTTGATTCGGCTTTTGCAGTTTGGAGCATATTGACTTCTCCTGAGCTACCAAGGATTGTCAACAAGTTAAGAAGATCTAGGAGAGATGAGTCCGACGAGCATTGCCTCATGGTCCAAGGGAAAAACTCCCTTGAGGTACAATCGGATACTCAATTAGATGATAGCTCTAGTTCCTATTGCTATGGTTGTTTAGAAGCTCAAACTTTAAATATGGAACTTGCCACAAAGCTTGAAAATTTCTTGGAAAAACACAAACTTTTGAAAGAGGATAATCTTGTTTTGAAAAATGAATTAAAGGATTTGTGCTCTAATTTTGAATTGGTTTTGCAAGAGAAGGAAGAGATTACTAGTGAACGTGACTCACTAAGATCTCAACTAGACCTTGCCCTTAATGAAATTGATGTTTTAAAAGGTAAAAATGATTGTGATGATGTTGTGAAAAATAATGAGGTTTTATCTTCAAAATTGGATTTTGTTTTAAAAGATAACCTTGTTTTGAAAATGAAATTGATTTCATTACTAAAGAATTGGATTTGGTTTTAAAGAAAAATGAATCTTTGAAAAAGGATATAAATTCTCATGTGTGCCATGCTAATATAGCTTCTTCTTCTTGCACACCTATTGCATGCTCCACTTTATCTTCAACTATTGAAAATGACATAAATGTTTTGAAGAAAAGTGTTGATTGTTTGGGCTCCACTTTGAGCCAATGTACTTTAAATCATACACGCTTAGAAACCTTGGTTCGTAAGAAACAAGGTCCATCTTTACATGTACACCCTCCACGGCATACACATGCTTCCCACGGTCACCACCATTACATGTATGCTCATGTGTACACTTGTACACATTGTGGTCGAAAAGGCCACCTTGCTAGATTTTGCTATGATAGTTTACATATTGAAAATTTAGCAAATAATCTTGTTTGGGTTAGGAAAGATACTAACCCCTATGGACCCAAAAGAAAATGGGTACCAAAGACCACCCCTCCTTTATTTGATGTAGGTGTGGGCTCTCACATGACGTGAGAGTAGTGGTACCTTGGAGTGGATGCGTTCCGAGCTTCATGGAAATCAATTAGATGCATCACTTTCAAGGGAAGGTTTGGTGGAGATGACCACCAAGTTTTGGAGACAAGGAAAGTTGCCTTCTAGGTTTTGGTAACGATTCCTAACTCCTTATTATTGTTTACATGCTTTCCATGTTTATCTTTCATAGCATGTTTTGATGTTTGTTGATTACTATGAAAATGTCATGCTTATTAGATTAGTGATATACATGTTAAGTTATTTTGAGACACCCATGTTTAATATGGATAAATTCTTTTGTGTTCTCACTATATGGTTGCTATTGCGTATATCATAGTTATTATAACATGTGGATTTACATAATGATCATGTTTTATGCTTCATGATTTGAATATATGTTTAAATGTTAGTTTTTATTAAGACTAGATATATATTTGTGCGTATAGTGGGCCACAAATAAATCTATATATGTTTGTGCTTGAATGCTTATTTGAACCCATTAGATGTGCTAGTATAGTCTAGTTTTGATGATCCATACATTTTAAACTTGTATTCCTAATTTTGGATTTGTTTTATGTTTATGTGTTTTCATTTCATGTATTTGTCTATTTTGTCAAACCTTAAGTTATACATGTATACCCCTGAATCATTTGCCTTTCATGCAAATCTATACATATGGACTCAATCGTGTTTAGGGATATGTATGTATACTTATTGTGTTGACAATTCATACATATACCTTGAAATGAAATTTGTTTTGGTGAAAATTTAGTTTTTCATATTTTCATGTGTTTATGTTTAACTTCATGTATATGTCCATTTTATCCAAATTATTATTATATATATACATCCTTTTTGAGCCACGTGCCTTCATGCATATATGTTTGTGGACTCGTTGTGTTTGGATATGTATGTATACCTTTGTTTGTATAAGACATACATGTGCCTTGAAGATTAAATAAGTTTTGATGATTTTCATTGTTTCAAGGAATTTTGAGCTTATTGTCCATCTTTCATGATTATGATCTTCACATCTAATTTGTACACTTACTTTTATTGATTACTCATGTGTTTGTTTTCATGAGTTATATTTATGCTTAATTGAATTAGAGTGTTGATTATCATGTGGATTTCATGTTTCATGAAAAATATTTTTGTTTTATTCCTTACTTGAAAGATTTCGTACTAGTTTAAAAGTTTTTCCATTTAACTAGTTACGGTATTCTTCATTTTGGTAGAGTTTTTCAAACAAAGCTTATTTTCAAATCTATTTTTGAAAACCCCTACCTTCTATGGGCGGTTGGACGGGAGATCATGTTCATGTTGCTTTAAAATGAAAATCATTTAAAACTTGAACCATGATTGGGAGGTAGTTATATGAGATATACATTTGATTTTATTGTTATTTCAATTGGTATCATTGAATTCTTTCAATTGGTATCAATTTTGACCTTTATTGTATACTCATATATTTTGTATGTATGTATGCTTTCAATTCCAAGAATATCAATTTCTATTGGTATCTATTTTTCATACATATATATGTTTATTTGTGCTTATTATATCCCTATATCTTTAAGCACAAAATCTTGTTATGCTAGTGCTTGAGCTTAAATTTTGTTTCAATTGACTAGTTTTCAATTGCTTTTTAATTGGTTCAATTTTCAATTGGTATATGCTAAGCTTGAAAACCTTAATGATTATCCTATTTCAATTGATTACTTTTAAATTGGTATTAAGCCTACGCATTGTTTTGTTGGTAATTCATAAAGAGGGAGAAAAGTTGTATCTCATCTTTCAATTAGTATTTATTTTTCACTCCCATACTTTATGATTGAAAATTTCAAATTGGTATCATATGTTCAAAATGAAAATTATTTACAATTGGTATCAAAATTTTTGTTTAGACAATTCAAAATTTATTATGTTTAATTTCAATTGGTATCAAGATTCTCATGTGTTTTGCTTAAAATTGGTATCAATATTTTTTGTTTACTTTCAATTGGTATCAAGAGCTATTCTTTGACGTATTTTCAATTGATATCTTAGTTGATAGTCACCCCTATTTGGTTTTGTTTTTGTTTTAGACAAAAGGGGAGAACATTGTTTTATTGCTTTTAACCCCTCATTGATTCATTATTTCGAACAAAAAGGGGGAAAAAAATTTATTGTTTTGGTTTTGCTTTTACCCTTTTATTGATGATTGTTTCTTTGTAATAAAAAAGGGGGAGAAGATTTTGTTTTGTTTTGGTTTTTACCCCTTTGTTGATAATTGACAAAAAGGGGGAGAAAGATCTTGAGTTTATATATGCATGTTTATGTTTTGCATATATTAAGTTTAATTTAGTTTAATTTAATTGGTATCTAGAGCATGTTTTGTAATTGGTATCTAGAACATGTTTTGTTTTTGAACATTTCATTGGTATCTAAAACCTTTTATTGTTTATGCATAGATATGCATGTTTCATGTTTCATGTTTAATATTCATTGCATATTTATTGTTTATTTGTTTATGCATGAGTTAAGGGGAGCTTCTTTGAAGCTTAACTTTAATCCATGCATATATAACTCCATGAGTTTTGTCATCATCAAAAAGGGGGAGATTGTTAGCCCAAAGGCTTTCCACTCTAGTTCTGATGATGATTAACTCATGTAGTTATGTGTACTAATAATCTTGTGATTTTAGTTTCAGATCATTAATCAAGTTATTATTTGGTGATTAGCTTCAATAAGATGATTTGGAAGCTTTCACATGTTGATTCAAGAGCCCGAGCGTAAAAGATCATATATAGCACTTGCTCGGTGGATCAAGAAGTTTTGGATCGAGTCGGCTTGGAGACGATGCTCTACAAGAAGACATCGGTACCATAGTTTATTTTTGTGTTTAGATCCAAATTGTAAAGATTAGAATAGTATGATATGCTCAAGTTCACAACACACACGTTTCATGTTTTGAATATTGGTTTTCGATTTTTCGGTTTTAGGTTTAACCGATCTTGGTTTGCATGAATAGATAGATTCAAAACAAGTTTACATGGTTTAATGTATATTAGATTTGTTCTATATACATGCATGCTTAATTTCCTAGACAAACTTAGTTTTGACTTACTTATTCATGTGTTTTATGTTTTGGTATTTTTAACAAAACATATTTTGGAATTAATGTCAAAAACATGGATATATATATGTTTCATGTATATAGGATTATATCCATATACATCATGCCTAAGTGTTGTTTAATATCATGTTTTTGTATTTGGATGAGTTTTGACAAAACGTATTTTCTATTCAAAAATCCAAGTTTTAGAAAATACAGTTTTTGGTTTTTGGCAAAATTTTTATGACACAAAAATAGTTCAAAATGTTTGAGATTTGTGTTAAACTTTTTAACACAAGTTTGTATTTCAATGAAAAATGATAAAACTATTTTTGTGATTTTTAGAGATTTAATGGGAATTTTTAGGATTAAAAATTACATGTTTTTGCTGACCAGAACAGTCTCTGCCAGGCTAGGTCGGTCGACCCAAACGGTCGGCCGCACCAAGTATCCGGTCGACCGTTCGGGTCGACCGACATGCACGGATACGTGCACGCTGGCTGCCACAAGGTCCGGTCGACCGCACGGGCGACCGACTATATGCAAGCAACTCTCTGTTTGTTTCGGTCGACCGGGCGGTCGACCGGTAGCTGGCAACGGTCAAAAAAATGACCGTTGGCCGGTCGACCGCACGGTCGGCCGGTAGGGCAATTTTGGCAGTTTCTGCTGCCAACGGCTATTTTTCTGGGGGCTATAAATACCCCATTAATGGCCAGTTTTCCATAAGATTTTTTGTGCGAATTTTTCCTGACTCTCTAGTGTTTTCACAGCAATCAAAAGAAGTTTTTGAGCTTTATATTGATCAATCTATTTGGTGTTTTTGCTAGGGTTTGAAAAATCAAGAAAGGGTTTTTGGGAAAAGATTTTGATTCAATTTCTTCGTCTTGGTTTCTAGCTTTTTCCGAAAGACTTTCTTTGAGTTTTTGATTTTCATTCCTTTGGTTTTCTCCACACTTGAGCTACATCTACTTTCTTATTCTATAGGATCTTTGTGTGGGAGAAAGAGACTGTTTGTGGTTGTTGTTTTGACCACCAAGTTGTAAACCCATTATTTGCTTTGTGCCTTGCCTTCATTGTGTTGAGGAGGTTGTGCATTTGGGTTGTATCCCTCAAGTTGTGAGGTGATCCTTGTGTTTCTTGGTGCTAATCCCTCAAGTTGTGAGGTGATTGTTTGTTGGCTTGGAGTTGTGCCTCAAGGAGGAGGTTGTGTTTGTAAGGAGAGGAGTTGGGTACTCCTTGTAATTGTGATTGCCCCAAATCTTCGGTGGAGGTTCCCTTTGTGGGAGTCCTTTGTGGACAAGCTAGTGGACTTAAAATCCTTCTGGGTGAAGGCGGGGACGTAGAGCTGGGTGCTCGAACCTCGAAACATATCTTGTTGTTTGCGCTTGATCCCTTGGCTCTTACTCTCTCTCTCTCTTTACTTTGTGCCTTGCATCAATTCATATTGTTCATTCATAATTGCTTGGCTTGTTTGAGTGTGCATCTCTTATTAATTGCAATTAGTTTTTAAATTCCGCATTAAGTTCATTAGATTAGCAAAATCACCTATTCAGCCCCCCCTCTAGGTGATTTTTCAAAACAGTGATCCTATAAAGAGGATAGAATAATAAGCTCAAGCGTGAGAAAATCTAAAGGAATGGAAAATAAATACTCAAAGAAAATCCTGGGTAAAACTAGGAATAATGATGAAGAAGATAAACCAAAATCACTTTTCCCAAAACCATTTTTCTTTGATTTTCCAAACCCCAGAAAAATACCAAATCAAATGTAAACTATAGAGCCAAAAAACTTCTTTTTGATTGCTGCAAAAACACTAGTAAGATCAGAAAATAAGTTCTCCAAAAACTTTTTAAAAATTGTTAAGAGAAAACCCAATTTATATCTCCTTTAAAAAACTAGCCGTTGTAACCAATTATGGTCAGATTTGACCATCCGGTCGACCACCCGGTCGATCGGTCAACGGTCTAAATTTGACCGTTAGCGACTGCCGGTTGACCGCCCGGTCGACCACGCCCAGAACCAGAGAGCAACGGATCTCTGGCCGGTCGACCGCCAGGTCGCCGACCCAAAGGCTGGCTGCGTGCACGTTCCTTGTACACATCCGGTCGACCGGAACGGTCGATCGGCTCATGGTCTAGTCGACCGGTCGGTCGACCGCCAGGGCCTGGCAGAAACAATTTTGGGACTGAAAAACTGGGTTTTAATTTTAAAATAAATCTCATAAAACTTCTAAAATTCCACAACAATAAGTTCTAACACTATATTTGATATACAAACATGTGTGAAAAATTTCAACACATATTTCAAACAATTTGAACCATTTTTGTGTTATGGAAATTTTGCCAAAAACCAAATCCGTATTTTTCAAACTTGGATTTTTCAAATGAAAATTCGTTTTTTCCAAAACTCATCCAAATACAAAAACATGATATTGAAACAACTTTTAGGCATATAGTATATGGATATAATCCAATATACATATAAAGATATATATCAATGTTTTTGACTTTAAATCTGAAAATATGTTTTGTTAAAACACAAAACCTAAATACATGAATAGGTATATCAAAATAAGTTTGTCTAAGATATGAAGCATACATGTATATAGAACATATCTAATATATATTTAAACAATGTAAACTTGTATTGATACTATCTATTCATGAAAACCAAGATCGGTTAAACCAAAAACCGAAAACCAATAAACATGAAAACTTAAACAAGTGTGTGTTGTGAACTTGAGCATATCACACTATCTAATCTTTAGCAAATGGATCTAAACTAAAACTAAACTATGTACCGAGGTCTTCTTGTAGAACTCCGTCTTCAAGCCGACTCGATCCAAACCGTGATCCACCGAGCTTGACTCCAATGAGTGCTATATATGATCTTTGACGCTCGGGCTCTTAAATCACCATGTGAGAAGCTCCAAAACACCTTTGTTGAAGCTAATCACCTACTAATATCTTGGTTAGAGATCTGAAACTAAACATCACAAGATTATTAGTAAACATAACTACATGAGTTAATCATCATCAAAACTAGAGTGGAAGGCCTCTGGGCCAACACATATGACATGTCAACATTTTCATCAAGTTCGGATTTAAAATTTACCTCAAGGGGGTTATCCTCTTGGACCATGTAGCACATATTGGAAGTAGCACTTCCATCATCCGAGTCACTCCCCACATAGTATTAATTTTGTTCACGAAGGGAGATAAGGGCGTTCTATACTACTGATTGAGTTAGAACCTGAAAATACACCTAGAGGGGGTGAATAGGTGTAGTAGCTAATCTAATGACAAATAATGTGTAATTGCAACACACTATATGTAACCAAAGAGTATAGCCAAATTCCCTGTGAAAGGCTCTGGACTATCTCCTCTAGATTCCTCTAAATAAGAGTTGAAGTGCTATTTGAAGCTCTCTTGGTTCAACACAAGTATGGGCACACAAACAACACTAAGCATGTATGAGATATGATCAATATAAAGTAATGCAAGATAAGAGAGATAGAGTTTAGAGATAGTAGATCAAATGCAAATACCAAGATATGTTTCGAGGTTTGAGCCACTGCTCTACGTTCCCGCCTTCACACAGAAGGATTTCCACTGCGTCCACACAGGACCTCCCACACAGGGAACCTCCACCGAGGAATTTGCAATTATAAAGTTAGGAGTACACAACTCCTCTCTCCAACACGGCCACCTCTACACAAGAGGTAAGGCACAAAGCTAAAACAACAATCACCTCTACACAAGAGGGATAAAGGCACAAAATCAAACTCCACTACAATTACCTCCACGCAAGAAGGATAGCCACAAACCCAAAGCACAATCACCTCTACACTAGAGGGATATGCACAAAACCAAAGCAAAGGAATGATTACAACTTGGTGATCCCAATAGACCACAAACAACTCTTGGTGATCACAATAGACCACAAATAATATTTCCCACAAAAATAAGATCCTATAGGTAGGATTAGAGAAGATAACTCAAGTTTGAGAAAATAAAGTGTTTGGAAAGAAAAATAGCAAAGAAAATACTTGAGAAAAACACCAAATAGATATTGAAATCAAGATCAAAACAAATCTCCCAAAGGCTCTCTTTTCTTTGATTTTTCCAACACTTTAAAACAAATAAAAATAAATCTTTTTGACACAAAAACTCTTTTAAAAACTTGTTGCAAACACTGAGAAGATGGGAAAAAAAGCTCTCCAAAAATCTTGAAGAAAACAGCCCCCAAAGCTCCTTTATATAGGGTTGGGAAAAATATAGCCGTTGGCGGCCTGAAATGCCCAGATTGCCCTTCCGGTGGACCTTCTGGTTGACTGGCCCAACGACCATATTTTTGAACGTTGTGCCTCCGGTCGACCGCCCTGTCGACTAGGCACAGCCTGTCGGTCGACCCCCCGGTAGACCGGCATCGCCCGAGACATGGGTGGTTATAGTCGGTCGACCGGCCGGTCGACCGGCCTTGTAGGCTGGCCCTGTGCACGTCCTCGTACACATCATCGACCGGTATAGTCGACCGACTTCTGGTCCGGTGGTCGACCGCCAACAGATCTGGCTGGGATATTTCAGAACTTGAAACTTAGGTATTTTAACACCAATAAAATCCCATAAAATCCTATAAATTCCACAAAAATAAGTTCTTGTTAGATATTTGAATAATAAGTATGTGCGAATAAAAATCAACACATATTACAAACTATTTAAACTTTTTTGTGATATAAAATATTTTCCCTTAAACAAAAAGCGTATTTTTCAAAACTTGAATTTTGAAAATAAAAACCGTTTTCTTCAAAACTTGTATAAATACAAAAAACATGATATTGAAACACATTTGAAGCATATTGTGTATGGATAGAATCTAATACAAATGTAAAAGGTACATCTATGTTTTTAACATGAATTCCAAAATAGGTTTTGTTAATACCAAAACTCTAAACACATAAATAGGATCATCAAAATAAGTTTTTATAAATGTATGAAGCATATATGTATATAGATAAAATTTAATATACATTAAACCTTGTAAACTTTGTTTTGATTCTATCTATTCATAGAAACCATATATATATGTATATATAAAATCCAAAACCCGGTTAAACCGAAAACTAAACATATTGAACTTGTGTGTGTGTGAACTTGAGCATATCAATACTATCTATCTTTACACAAGATCTAAATACAACTAAAGTAAATACAAACTGAAGTCTTCTTGTAGAACTCCTTCTTCAAGTCGACTCGGTCCAAACACGATCCAAAGAGCTTGACTCCATCTGAGTGCTATATGCGATTCTGACGCGTGAGCTTTTGAATCTACATGTGTTAGCTCCCAAAACTCCTTTGTTGAAGCTAAACGCCTACTAAGATCTCGATAGTAAATTTAAAACTATATAAACACAAGATCATTAGTATTATAACTATATGAGTTAATCATCATCAAAACTAGAGTGATGGGCCTTTGGGCCAACAAAACCTGCACAAAAAAATATAAAATTTTATAAAAACAAAATAGTGCAAGGTACTCAATATTACCGCTATAGCAAGTGGCTACGCGGGTCTTGATCCACAAGGAGAGACTAGCGATGGAAGTGTTTAAGTAAGTTCACTATTAAGTCACTTAAAATGGTTAAAACTCTTCTCTTAGTTCTTCAAAAGAAAAGAAAAATAAGTTATGTTAAATTGTGAAAGTGGTAGATAGAAGGAGATGGTGATTTTGTTTAAAGAAAGTGAAAAATAGTAGAGATTTGATGATGGAGGTAATCTAAACTAAAGATTAAAAAAAAAGAAAGAAAACCTAAAAAAATACTTACCTTTCTTCAGTTGATGACTTACCTGAAATCCTTGCATGTTTACCTTTGATCTGGAGGCGATCAGTGCATAACTCATAAGATTAACTCAGTCCCAATTCACATAACATCATCAAGGCTTCTTCAAGTAAGTATGAAATGATACAAACATAGGGAAGAATCTATCGTCATGAGCTATCGATAGCACTCGTTAAGGCAAGGCAGTACCGATGCTATTTGACTCACATGGATTATCATCAAAACCGAAAGAGGAAGAGTAGAAAGAAGAAGGAAAAAACAAAAATAAAGAAGAACATAAAAAAGTTACCATTTTATTGCTTGCAGAAATGATAGAAGAAAGGAGGAGGTTACTTCGGTGTCACTCTCAATATAAATCTCTCCTCTTTTACTTACATAAATCTTAGTCTAACTTATACTTAAAAAATAAAAATAAAATGAAAATAAAAAACCTACACTAAGAAGAATGAAAAACTGGCCTAAGAATCTATCTCTGCTTGATCGTCCTCTGTACACTGAGAAATTCTAGTATTTATAGGAAAAATCAAACAGAGAAGAGCGTACAAAGATAGGGGGAGCTAAGGCTCCCCCAACAACCTTAACCAAGCCGCGGATCCACAGCTTTTGCCGCGGATCCGCGGCCAAGATCTGGTCAAATGGCCAGATCAAGTGGTCATGGTCTGTTGATGCTTCGATACTTCCTTTTATCCAATTAGATTTTCAATATATTCTCTGGATTTAGCGATATTTCTGTTTATCCTCAAGCTAACCGAATAAATTCAAATAAATCTAATTTTAACCGGTTTCTATTTGGTATTATCTGCTCTGATTTGCTTTGATCATCTTAAATCTTTTGTCCCAATCCTTGATTTTGAATTAAGCTTATTTAAATCTGAATTTAAGTGGGCTTTTGGGCTCGTTTTCTCTCATTTTCCCTTGGTAGAGGCCTGCACAATTTAAATGGTAAAAAAAATTATTAGCAGAGTTTATTTAAAATAAAATGCAGGAATGTGACAATGTATATGCAATATTAGTGACCGATCAACTAGAATCAAAGTTAGCAACCCTAGATAAATATTTATGATTTAGGGTAGACTTTAAAGTATGGATGGCTTTTGCATTAGCCTCTAGATGTTTGCCATTTATAAATTAAGTATCTTTAGGGGCCGTTTGTTTCGCGTAAAACTCCGTAATTCGTAAATGACTTACTACCCAGTTATAACTACGGCGTTTGTTTGGACCGTAATTCGTAAAAGACTTACGTAACTCAACTAACACTCACTTACAACCCAGTTACCACTCACTTACAGCCCAGTTACAGTTAATTTTGTGGTCATACAAATTTGTATTATTTTTATATTAATATTAAAAAATTTTAATATTTAACTTTTTTAATATTTATTTGCAGTATTAAAACTTTTAAAATCACCAAATAATTAATTTTGTGGTCAACTTTTTCACTTACGACTAATACATTACGACAACCAAACACCGTAAAGTACAATACACTTTCCCACTTTACAATTTTATATTACCAACTAAACACCGTAAAATTTACACACATGTAACTCATTTACAATTGTAAAAGACTTTACCAATTACAACTACGAATTACGGCCAGTTACGACAACCAAACAGACCCTTAATAGTGGCAAAATAAACATGAATTCCTAAGGCTTTAAGGTAAATAGGACATCTTAACTTTCCAAGTTTGAATGTTCAAAATGTCAAACATAGGAGGTGTCATGAAATCCATATGTGTGTGCATGCAAATATTGTGATTAGCTATATGAGGATTTTTAACTCAAGGTTATTAGACCCAAATCAAGAGCACCAAGATTTGATACCAATTGTAAGTCACCTAGAGGGGAGATAAATGGGTGACAAGCTAATCTAACGCACAATAATGTGGAATTAAAAAATATTTAAATAACCTAAAAACTATTAGGCTAACACACAATGTATAACCAAAGAGTATAGCCGAATTCTCGGTGAAGGGCTCTGGACTATCTCCTCAAGATTCCTCTAGACTAAAAGTTGAAGTACCACTATGGCTCTCTTGATTGAATACTAGTGTGAGCAAACAATCCCGAGCAAATATATAAGTGAAGCACAAGGGAACATCAAGCATGTAAAAGATATAAACAATAATAGCATGCAAGATATAAAACACAAGTGACAAAGAGAGAGAAAAATGAGCAACCGCAAACATGGGAGAATTGTTTCGAGGTTCAAGCACACTTTTTCTATATCTCCGCCTTCAACATTATGAAGAATCTTCACTAGAATCGATCCCGCAAAATCACTTGGTGGCGCAATACCTACAGCGAGCTCCCTCAAGAACTCTTGTACCCGTGAGTCCCTCACTTGTTCCCGCAAGAACAACGCACGCAAGCACACTAGCTTGTCGAGGCCGAACCTCTTACAACTCCTCCAACCATAAGTTGGAACACTTGGTGATCACTTCACTTGATTATCACAAAACACTTTTCACCGAGGTCATAACTTCCATAGCTCCTCACAGTACAAGAATGAAAACTTGCGATCACTCCTATTGATCACAAAAATAACTCTCAAAACAAATATCCCTAAAGGATTGATATAACAATAGATGGCTCAAGTTTGTGTGAGAAAAATAAGATAGAGTTATGGTAAAAAACTCAAGAAATCTCTTTTGAAAACACTCTTAAAAACTCTCCTTTTGATATGGAAGTTTTAGCCTAAAAACATGTGGAAAAAACCCTAAGAGAGATGAGAAAAACTGGCTCTAAAACTTTTTCAAATCTTATCTAAAACTGATCAAGAGAACCCCTTTTATAGGGCTCAAAAAATATAGTCGTTATGGCTTAGAATCTGGCCAGATAGGCCGTCGACTGGCCCATCGACCAGCCAACGGTTATTATGACCGTTAGGGTTGCCGATTGACCGTCTGGTAGACCACACCTAGGTCTTGACCTGTCGGTCGATCGAGGCAAGAACCAGAGAGCAAAGCTCTCTGGCCGGTCAACCGCTCTGTCAACCAGGGCCAGATGCAGAGAGTGAACTCTCTGGATCAGTCGACCGACCCTTAAGCCAAGGCTGTATGTACAATCTGTGCACATCGGTCGACTGCTCGGTCGACCGACTACTGGCTCGGTCAACCGGTTGATTGATCACCAGAAGGCCAGGTTAGGGATATTAAAGAGATTAAAACCTGATCTTTTAACATCCTATAAAATCCCATCACATAAAATCCATAAAAATCAGTTCATTGAATACTTTGAAATTCAAATATGTGTGATCAAAAATCAATATATATTACAAATAAGCTGAACTATTTTTTCGATAGAAAAATTAAGCTTTAAATAAAAACCGGTATTTTTCAAACTCAAACTTTAAAAAAAAAACTGATTTTTTCATAACTTATCCAAATACAAAAAATAAGATATTAAAACACTTTTGAAGCATAATGTGTATGGATATAATCCAATATACATATAAGATGATATATCTATGTTTTTGACAATAAACTCTAAACAAAGTTTTGATAAATATAAAACTCAAGCACATGATATAGAAATATCAAATAAGTTTTTCTAAATATTTTAACCAACAATATGTATAAATGAAATCCAAACCACATATAAACCATAAAAACTTGTTTTGATGAAATCTAATTATGAAACATAAGGATGTATACTTTGAAACTCAAAACTAAATAGTATTTTCTGAAATCATGAAAACACATAATTTTTTTGTGTGTGTATGTAAGCTTAAGCAATCCACAATTAATTTATCATTTACATTTTATCTAAATCCAAATACTTACAAACTCGACTCAAGTCATGAAAATCTTCTCTTGAAAATCTTTTTCTCCATCTTTACTTTGTCCAAACCTTGATCCAGAGAGAGACTCCTCTTGAGTACTTGAAGCGATTTTTGAAGTGCGAGTTCTTGAATCAACACGTGCTAGATTCAAAACTTGACTTCGAATCTTTTATTAAAGCTAAACACTGACTAAGATCTTGATCAAATATCTGAAACTATATAAACAAAAGATCATTAGTACTATAAGTACATGAATTAATGATCATCAAAACTAGAGTGAAGAGCCTTTGGGCCAACACTTTGGGGAAGCTATCTATGGAGGCAAGTCAACAATCAAGGTTAATGAGGTCAAGGAGCATCTGCTCGGCAAGGACAAAATTGACACCTAGTTGATATGTGAGTCTCATCATGATGATTCTGGGCAAGTTCATTATTCAAGGGAGAAGAGCAAAAATGAAAGTTCCACAGGTAACTTAAAATACAAAAATTTGATATGCAACTATTGACACAAGAAGGGGCACATTAGATCTAAGTGTTGGCTGATTGAGGTTTTTACCTGCACAAAAATACAGAATTTTAGAACTTAAAATAGAATGTACAAGTACTCAATATTACCGCTATAACAAGTGGCTACGCGGATCGTGATCCACAAGGAGGGACTAGCTATTGAAGCTTTTTTAGTAAGTTCTCTTTTATGCTACAAAGAATGGTTAAAGATCTTCTTTTAGTTCTTGAAAAGAAAAAGAAAAATGAGTTAAAGTTAAGTTAAGAAGAAAGTGGTAGATAAAAAAGGTGGAGAAAATAGCAGTGGATATGTACAAAGAAATTGAAAAAGAGTGAAAAAGACTTGGAAGATTGTGGTGTTGGTAATTTACACTAAAATTAAAAGAAAAGAAAACTAAAACCTAAAAAAGTTACTTACCTCTTCGACGCCTGCTTACCTTTGACCCGTATCGACGATGTACCTTTACTTGAAGGTGAGCGAAGTATGACAAATACGATCTTGGTCATTCCCGTATTACACTATGAATTGAAGGGGTAAGCTACACTATCATAGAAATGGATATCCATCATCATAAGCCATCAACGGGACTTGCAAGGGAAAGGCAACTTCGAGGCTATCAGTTTCATTTGGATCTACAAACACAGAAGAGGGAAGTAAATGAAAACAAGAGTAAAGAAGAAAAAGAAACTTCGATTCGATTCAAATAACAATGAAAAAAAAGATCACTTACACCGGTGTTGCCTTCAGTACAAGTTTGCTCTCATTCCTCCATGAAAGTATCCTCTCCTCTCAGTTACATAAAGAAAATAAAAATTACATGAAAGAAAATAAAAAACCTAAGTTACAAGCTACAAATTAGCCTAAATTTTACTCTCTGCTTAGTCATCCCCTTTTGCCTTTGAGATTGCAGGCATTTATAGGAGAAATGCAGAGGTTAGAGGAGTACGAAGATAGGAGAAGTTGACTATTTCTGAATTTGAATCCTCCCCTTATCTCTAAACTTTATTTGATGTGGATATTCTATTATGATCTGCAGTTTGGTGGCGTGTTTATTGCTGAATATAACTTATCAAATGATAGAATTAGAAATAGTGATCAACTTAAGAGTTGTAGCCTTTTAAGTCTTCTTTCTAGATCATCTTGAATCATCTAATTTGAGTTTCGGAAGCGAACATTATGATTCAAATACTAAAATATATTCAATCAGAATCCGAGTCAAAATTGCTTCATCTCATCCATTGATCTTCTCTCTGTCCATTTATCACTTTGGATTGGACTCTGTATCTGACGTTATTCTCGGTTGATCTTTAACTTTAACCACTTGATTCATCAAAAATGAAATTTAATCAACTGAATTTGGGATCATCCTCCTCTAACCAAATAGATCTAGTTAAATCTGAATTTTACTGATATTTATTTGATTTATCCTCTTTCTCCCCATGATTATCTTCAGCTAAATAGACATTTAAGACAAGAAATTTAGCAGATTTATTATATGATAAATGTGAAAACGTAATAAAGAATAATGCAATAAATGTGTGCAATCATTGGCTTCGAAAGAAGAAACAGCCAGATGCTAATATCACTGAACTGGTTGAAGGAGATGAAAAACAGTGCGACATTCTATCTGTTACAGACAAACCAGTTGGTAACAAAGATAGGTGGGTCATAAATTCTGATTGTTCCTAGCATATCAGTTTTAATAGGAAGATGTTCTCTTCATACACTTCGGTTCAAGGGGCAGAAGTCTTCATGGGGAATTCTGCTACAAGTATGGTGATTGGCAAAAGAACAATCTGTTTCCGTCTCTTGATGGATGCATCACTACTCTTCAAGGCGTTTGTCTTGTTCCCGAATTAAGGTACAATCTCATCTCTCTTGGAGCCTTACATGGAGAAAGGTTCTGTTTCAGTTCGAAAGGTGATCTTATGAATGTTTTCAAAGAGGCCTATGTGATGTTTCAAGCCGAACGTGTCGGCAATGTGTATATGTTACGGAATTCAGAGGTTACAGTTGGTGGATTGCAGTTATCCTCGGCTTCAAAGCAGTGGTTGTGGAATAATCGGAGACTACGATGGATTCGAACTTGGATGTTCAATTGTACCTCGAAGGGAGATTGGGACTAGGTGCGCAATAAGGTAGTCCAGATCGTTACTCCTATGGTGGAGCAAATTCTCATAGATCTTATGTAGATCAAAGAGATCATTGGGTAATAAAGTTCAGGTTGGGTCTGAACTTATTCAACTTAATTAAGATGTGAACCCCATGAGGGTTATGGAGAAGAGGGAGTGAGATGGAGATTAAATCAAGTTTGTTCAATTGTGCGTGGATGCGAACATATGGAGCATGGTGGCTATTCTCAGACTTGGACATATTCAAGTCAAGGAGGAGATTGTTGGGATTATGACATGAATACGTTATGAAGGTTGATTAATGTCAGATTTGGCAGTTTTCTTTTTTAGATATGTTTTAAGTCCGAGTGGGATTCAAGTTTCCTTTATTTTGATTGAAGGTGTTTTGAGTCCGAGTTGGATTCAAGTTTTCTTTATTCTGATTGAAGGAGTTTTGAGTCCGAGTTGGATTCAAGTTTCCTATATTCTGATTGAAGGAGTTTGTTTAGAAGTAGGAGAGTTTTATGGTTTATAAATAACCTCTTAAGAGTGGCCTTCAAAGAGAATCATATGAATTTGTAATTCTTAAGGGTGTAATTCATTTAGGTGAGAAATTCGTGAGAGAAGCTTAGCCACAAGGGTTCGCTGTTCTTGACGGCCATCAAGAGCTTATAACTTCTCAGCGTGAGGTGTAAGTAGTTCTTATTATCTCCCACAAAATTTTAATAAAGTTTCTCCCCCTTCTTCTGTGGATGTACATACGATCTGTTTGATCGGTAGAACCACGTTATATTATGTGTTGGCTTTCTATCTACTTAAAATATCTTCTTCTTCTCTTCTTCAAGTTGCCATAGTAAATCCTGTGGTTCGTATCTGCTGCGCCGCCCCAGTCGATCTGGTGGTGGGAGCGTCCTACCTTGAAATCACAACAATTGGTATCAGAGCATACAGATTGTTTCCCACCAACTACACCAAGCACTTAGTTTGAGATGCTGTATTTATTTTCTAAACTAATAAAAAATAAACTTTTAGTTAGCTATAGTAAAAAATTATTAAAAAAAAAAAAAAGAAAAAAAAATAGTACATCTATATGTGGATTTCATGAATGATATGCACACGCCTGCATATACATCAAAATTAGGTTTATCAATAGCTTAAAAAAATGTAATTTTTTTCATTGACCAAGTCAACCATTTTTTTTTTGGCAAGACATTTTCTTTTGCAGCCAGCTGATTCTCAAATGAAAAACATTTGACTTGTAATTTTAAAAAGGAAGAGATGTTTCAAACGTCAAAAGGGCGTGAGTGTTGTTTGTTGAGAGCTCCCTTGAGACGTGCGGGAGATCTCACGTGGACATCACTTAATGAATTAAATATCTATTTAAATATAATTTATATATTAATTTATGTATATGTGATACACGTGCACGCAGCTATTAATACTCTGTGCATCAAGTCAAATAATTTAATTTGGGGATGAAAATCCTTGCCAACGGCTTGGTGCATGCACAAAACCACTCAAAAAGTATTTGACTTGTGATTTTTAGTAGTTTTAAATGTTATGCATCTGCGTCAACATTGTTGAGTACATTATTTTTTCATGTACTTTCGTAAATCTATGTATTTTGGATTTTTTGACTAAGTATTCATTTATATTTTTAATTTGTTATTGTATTTTATATCTCAGGAATATGCATATCAGATGTCATCTGACGGGATGTCGGCTAATTTCTTCCTCTTCCTCTAAATTTTTTTTACCCAACCTTATCAAATTATAATCAATCTCTTAAGATGTGCATTTATGAAAAATCACGTGTTTTGGGGTCTGTTTGATCATATTTCTAATGGTTCAAAGTTTAACGATTTTCAACAATATGACTTTTACAACCATTAGATATATAACCAAACAGACTTCAAAACACGTGATTTTTTTAGAACTATACATATTAGAGGATGAATTACAATTTGGTAAGATTAGATCAAAAAAATTGTGAGAAAGAAGAGAAATCAGCCGCCATCCGACGAGATGACATTAGATGATATCTGGTATACATATTCCTCTTTATTGTGGCACACACCAATTTTATTAACTCTTCATTAAGTGGTACTACGTGTATGGTAATACAAAATAAAAGAAATTAATAATAATACTAATATTAGCAATAAATTTTGATATCTTATTATAAAATCAAAGTATGAAACCGAAATAATTTATGCGTGGCCGGTTGAGGGGAGAATATAATAAGAGAGAGACTGGTCTTGAGTGTATGCACATAAAGGTGCATACATTGGTGTAAATGATTATGTAATATAAGGGAAAGACTTCTCGATATAAATTTCTACACTTACTTTTTTAAAGAAAAAACAGAGAAAATTATAATATAAGGCTATAATTTTTTTTAAACTCGAAAAAAATGACTCTAAAATTTTAGAGATTATAATCGATGATTGTGATCTTTTCATCCCCGTGATGCCAAAAGAAAGCATGTAACATTGACATTACAATCGTAGATAATGGTGGACCGTCCAAATGGAAAATGTAATACTAGTAATGATAAGAAGACCTAGGGAAAACATATATAGACTCTGGAATAGCTTCGATTATGCTTTTTGCTGGCCAATTTAGTAAGTAGTTCTCTAATGTGTGTTAGCATTTGAGGGTATTTTAAAATTAAGCAAAGTTCGTTTTGTCACACATTAGATAGGAAAAGAACTCTTTAGTGTTTTTGTATGGAGCCACTTTCATGATGGGCTGTGTGGGATAGAAACCAGGCGGTGCTCGCGCGCACACAAGCCCATGAGGCCGCCCAGTGAAGAAAATTGAGTTTACTGGGTCCAAAAAATCTTTAAAATCTTTAATAATGCGCATTTTCGTTCGCATCCCAATACCCACAGGGGTGGGGGTGCAAATTTGGGTTTTTAGAGCCTCGCGGCGGGGGTGTGGGTGTGGTGCCATTCTGTTATAATATTTTCAATGTAATACCTATTTATTTCTTAATCTTCATTAAGAGACTAATAATAAGAAGACCTAGGGACAACCATTTTGTTTTCCTAGAAGAGTTCTGCTAAAATTTAAAGATCATTTTGTTTGAGAGAGAGAGAGAGAGTAATCTTTTCTGTTAAGAGAGAGAGAGAGAGAGAGAGAGAGAGAGAGAGAGAGAGAGTAATCTTTTTCTTTTAACAATTTGGACCTTCAAACAGATAGGGGTGTGAAACGGGACGGGTCGGCCGGGCCGGGACTGGCCCGCGCCCGTCCGCCTTGGCCGGAAGGCCCGGCCCTGCCCGGCCCGGTCTCCATATTGGAGACCTGGGCACGACCTGGGCACCCGATCAGGATGGGTCGGGCCATACCCGAGCAGGGCCGGCTCGGGTTAGGATTTTTTTTTTAAATTTTGAAAAAGATGTAAAAAAATCCGAAATTTTTTTAATTGGGTTTACTGGGTCCAGAAAATCTTTAATAATGCGCATTTGCGTTCGCATCCCAATACCCACGGGGTGAGGTGCAAATTCGGGTTTTCAGAGCCTCGCAGGGGTGTGGGTGTGGTGCCATTCTGTTATAATATTTACAATGTATACCTATTTATTTCTCGATGTTCATTAAGAGACCAATAATAAGAAGACCTAGGGACAACCATTTTGTTTTCCTAGAAGAGTTCTACTAAAATTTAACTAAAATTTAAAGATCATTTTGTTTGAGAGAGAGAGAGAGTAACCTTTTTCTGATGTGTGTTGAGAGAGAGAGAGAGAGAGAGAGAGAGAGAGAGAGAGAGAGAATAATCTTTTCTTTTAACAATTAACAATTTGGACCTTCAAACAGATAGGGGTGCGAAACGGGACGAGCCAGGGCCCGGGCCCGTCCGCCTTGCCCGGAAGGCCTGGCCCGACCCGGTCTCCATATTGGAGACCTGGGCACGGCCTGGGCACCCGATCGGGATGGGTCGGGCCATACCCGGGTAGGGCAGGGCCGGCTCGGGTTAGGATTTTTTTTTTTTAAATTTTGAAAAAGATGTAAAAATCCCTAATTTTTTTTTTTAAATTCTAAAAATTCAAAAAAATCTAATAAACACTCATATGTGGACAAATTTGATATAAGTTGTAAAATGCATATGTAATTTTTTTTGATTAACAATCGAATAAATTAGATAAATTGATACAAATACAAAAGATTAATATAAATAATTGAAGTATAACGATATAAATTGATAAATTGCACATGTATTATATAGATAGAAATTGGTACAAATATAATTATACAAATACAAAAAATCTTCATTTCTTAACTCATCTTCAAGGAAGTCTTTAATGATTTCATCTGTTATTTATTTTGCCTTCTTGTCTCTGCATCGAGCCAATCTTTCCCGCAGATGCTCATCTCGATAGCTTCTGTCGCTAGGCGGTTTCTCGTATCAGTCAGCACTCATTAGATATAGTAAAAGCAAATTTTGAAGCTATAGTAGAGACAGGAGGGGTTAGTAAATCACGTGTCATGATGGAAAGCACAGGATATGCCAATTCATGTGATTTCCACCATGTCAAAATATTAAAATTTTCAAATCTTGAGTCTGCATCAATCTCAGGAGCTATAGCATGAGTAGAATAATAATGAAGCTCATTCAATAAGTCAAAACTTCTTGATCTTTTAGATGCAGATAATAATCTAGATAATAAAAAACTTTTAGGCTTAGATGAAGATGCTAGTTGGGATGATTGTTTATTTTAAAATTGAGAATCAAAAAAATCATACATATTATTTATAGAAAGCTGAATATCATTCCATGCTAAGAAACAATCAAGATAATTTATTTTTTCATAAAAAATTTCAAGTAAATATTTACATCCTTCAAATTTAATTCGAGGATCCATAATTGTAGCAAAATAAAATATAGTAGGAAAATATTTAAAATACTTATTGAATTTCTCTTCCATAAGTTCAATAATATTATCAAGTAAAGAATCATGTCGATATGTATGAAAAAGTTTAGTAATTTCAGTTAACTCGTAAAAAACTAAATTAGTTGTGGGATAATAAACCCCAGAAAATAATCTTGTTACTCTTTCAAATATTTTCAAAAATTCACAAAGTACTTTAATAATTTTTTATTCATTATCAGAAATTAACATATCTGACAATTTTGTGAAAATAAACATATCTATTGTAGTCCGATAAGGAATAGCTTTCCTCAGCATGTTATATGTTGAGTTCCAACGAGTCCTTATGTCCTGAGGTAAACTTTTAGTTGGTAAGCCTACACTAGAATAACATTATTTAAATCTTTGCCTTCTTTGGCCAATTCTTCTAGTAAATAAAATAGTATTCTTAAATTTCGAATATAAGTATCTATACATTTTAAATCATCCTGTACACACAATTTAATAATGTGACAAACACAATGAATATAAAAAAGTTCTCCATTCAAAACTGGTCTATAATGATATTTTAAAAGTTCAATTATAATAATATTATTACTAGCATCATCAACTGAAATAGAAAAAAATTTAGATTCAAGTCTAAATTCTCTAACAACATTCATAATAGTCTAACTAAGATTAAAACCATTATGAGGAAATTTTTTTTTAAAACCAATGATTTTTTTTATTTAAAAGCTAATCGGAATCAATAAAATGTACAGTAACAACTATGTAATAAAAGCCGTTAAGAGCTTCTCAGCAATCAGAAGTAAGTGCAACTCTTTCTGGAATAGAAGAAATGTTGGTGTTCCACTCCAGTTTTGATGATGATTAACTCATGTAGTTATAGTTTACTAATAATCTTGTGATAATTAATTTCAGATGTTTGATCAAGATATTAGCAGGTGATTAGCTTCAACAAAGGTGTTTTGGAGCTTTCACATGGTGATTCAAGAGCCCGAGCGTCAAGTGAAAAACACCTAGAGGTGAGGGTGAATAGGTGTTAATGCTAATCTAATGATCTTTTTAAACAAGTATGAAAGTATGATGCAATCGGTCACTCAAAATAAGAAATTGAAGCCGAATTCCCGTGAAGGGCTCTAGAACTTCTCCTCTTTGATTCCTCTAGATTATGAGTTGAGGCGCGTAATTGCTTTCTTGTTGAGATGAGTAAAGACCGGAAAATACAAAATGAAATGGATGCAATAATGAAGAGCAAGCAAGAGGTATCACAAGATATAAATGTAAAGCAATGAAAAACAATAAGGAAACCAATCGCAAACACAAGGAATTTGTTTCGAGGTTCGAGCCACCGCTCTACGTCCCCGCCTTCACCACCGTGAAGGATTTCCACTATATCCACCGAGGAAATTACAAGAGGTCTACACAAGGCCGGAGTACCGAACTCCCACCAATCCAACCTCTACACAAGAGGGATCTCAACACATGGAACTACAAGTAACAAAAGTGATCAACAAGGACCACACGCTTCTCTCTTACAACTCCTTATAGAATGGGAATGATTTTTGGCTCAAGAAGTGTAGTGAAAAAAATTCAGTTGAAAAGAGTAAGAAAAATCTTTAAAACAAATGAAAAACTTTGACCAAGAATGCACTTTAGAATTGAGAGCTTTGAAAAAATTTTCTTCTCTTTTTGAAACATAAAGCAATGGGTATTTTTCTTGATTTTCACAAGTGACCAATGCCATCTATTTATAGGGATTAGAGGAGATCTAATCATCATTATAACTAGTTTAATAGGTCAGGAAACAGCCCCCAAAATTTCAGAGATAGCTGTAGGCTGTCTAAAAATCACCAAGACAAGCCACCAAAACACAGAGATCCAAGATCCAGGCGCAAGACTAAATGTGACAATCAAGACGCGAGAGATAACCCGCGTCT
This sequence comes from Agave tequilana, assembly GCA_038442645.1. NCBI lineage: Eukaryota > Viridiplantae > Streptophyta > Magnoliopsida > Asparagales > Asparagaceae > Agave > Agave tequilana. The sequence goes on from JAVJIF010003720.1 coordinate 27,684, forward strand.
CAGCATCAAGACGCGAGAGATAACCCGCGTCTCAGCATCAAGGCGCGTTGGCTCAACGCCCGCGTCTCAGCATCAAGGCGCGTCGGCCCGAAGCCCGCGTCTCAGCATCAAGGCGCGTCGGCCCGAAGCCCGCGTCTCAGCATCAAGGCGCGTCGGCCCGAAGTCCGCGTCTCAGCATCAAGGCGCGTCGGCCCGAAGCCCGCGTCTCAGCATCAAGGCGCGTTGGCTCAACGCCCGCGTCTCAGCAACAAGGTGCCCCCACCTTGGTTGTAACCACCCCGATTATGGCGCCATCCACCGCCCATGTAGCGGGGAAGTTGGCCCTCATCGTGGAGCACTTTTAGGGGGCACGATCACCCCCTAAAAACCCTATAAATAGTCCGTCACTATTGAAGGACGAGGACGATTATCGGGCAAAAGAGAGATTCTGAGAAGAAAAGGAGAGATCATCGACAGAGAGAGAGAAAACCCTTCAGCGAGCTTACTGAGTACTAGCCGCTCTTCGCCTGCCTCCTCTTCTAGAGTTTTGGTAGACGGAGCTGAGTTACTCCCTCTACCGACCGAAGAGAAGATCCCTGACGGTCCAAACAGTCATCCGGTCAACGGAGAACAAGATTCACTCTCCACCGCCATCCGAAGAACCCAGCACTAAACAAAGGGGGAATTCAAGATTCAATATTCCCCCTCCCTTGTAACCGGAAGTGTAACACCCCGCTCCCGGAATACGTACTTAGTTGCGTATTCAGATTTTTTCGGCCGTATTTTTTTGATTTACTTCCCGTATTGATTTGTATTAGGCGGGTTTACGTGATTGTTTTGTCTTGGATTTGGATTCGTGGATTCGGAGTCAACCTTAGTCTGAACCGAAGGCCTGATCCCAGAGTATTGCTCGGTTTGGACATTCTGGTATTCCGATTTGATCGATTTTAGTTTTAAATGTCGTTTTCCAATATTCTAGGTTTTATGTGAATTTCTGGAATTTTCCTGGATTAAGTTGAAAATCTTCAAAACCGGTATCGGCCAGTATCGTTGACCGATTCCTGGATTTTTAATTTACAAACGGTTTGGAATTACTAAAAGTGTCTTTAGGCAATGTTTCTTAAATCATATTTTCTATCCAAATACTTTTTCTGGGAATTATCAGAATTTATTGAAAACCCGGCCAATCCGGTGTAGACCGAGATTGACGGTTGACCTTATGATTTTTATCTTGAAAATAAGATTGAATCTTTGAAAACCGATTTCACCAAAAATCATTTTATAATATTTATGATTTTTGAGAATTTTTGGGAGACTTTCCGGATTACTTTATTTTTGGGCCTTTCCGGTATTTCCCAGATACCGAGGAGATTGTCCCATATATTCCCTCTCCTTCACCAAACGCGGATCTCACCAACCTAGGATTCTGCATTTATTGTGAAGATCCTCCCCATTCCGCATTTAATGCACTTCAGATCAAATCCCATCAATTATCATGACTTCCTCTCTCCTCTGTTAAAAAACGCAGCTTTTGGCTTCCCTAAACGCGGCTTTAATTCCGCGTTTAGTTCATTTGGCTTAAAACGCAGGTTGTGTGCTGCGTTTTGAGATGGGAAACGCAAGCCCCCTTTGACTCTTTTGCCTTGAATGATGTGCACATTATTAAGATTCATTCCTTTAACCTTTTCTCTCTCTTCATTTAATTCTCTCCTTACAAATCATCATTTCCAAGACACCCCACTCCCCTCTCATCATCATGCTGGTCAAGAGAGGGAGAGGACTGCGTTTCAATGTGGGAAACGCAAGAATCCCTCCCTTATTCTTTTGTGTTTTTGTGTGCAACATCATTCTTTTATCCTCCCCTTCTCTCTCTTCATTAAATGCCTCTCTTCCAAAAGTCTTCTCCTTGATATCCCCACTCCCTCTCATTATCACAATTGGCCAAGTGGCCAAGAGGGTCACCTCAACTCCCCATTTTACAAAAACCCCCCTCTCCTTTATTCATTTGCATCACTTCACAATTCAATTCCTATAAATACCCCTCTCCTTCTTTCTTTCTTCATTTTACTTCTCCTTCTTCTTCCACCTTGCTTCCTGCAGCCTCCAACAGAGAAGCCGCCAAGAGAGAGCTCCTTCTCTTGCTTACCCAACCTTCATCTTCTCCATAACTTCTTCACCAAGTACACCACCTTCAACCTCTCTCCATCACTTTGTGAGACCGGCCACCCCTTGGGATTTTGGCCGCGTTCTTCTCCGTTGACAAACTTGGAACCGGCCACTCCTTTTGGATTGGGGCCGTGTTTCTTCTCCGGCGGCAAGACTTAGGGCCGGCCACTCCTTTTGGATTGGGACCGAGCTTCCCTTCGTTGGACGCGGCAAAGATCGTTGTTAGGCGAGTAATCTCGCTATCCGCTTGCCTTCATATTTTATTGACTATGCGAGTGTTCTCGCTTGATTTCTCCTATTTCGGCGAGTGCTTTTCCTCGCCAAGAACTTGTATTTTTATCAACAAACTATAACTCTTAAAAGCTGTTACTGCTCACTGTTTCCAGTATTAGTCGACTTGCCCAAATCATAAGTCGACTAAACCCTTGAAACGCAGTCTGGTTATTCTGGAACGCACCTTATTAGTCGACTAATCCTTTGTGCCAGTCGACTACCTTTTCCTGGAACGCGTCCTTTTCCTGGAACGCTGCCTACTTTTTCATCCCTTATTGACTAACTCTTTCTTGTGAGACGCGGACTTATGAAACGCGGATTCATGAGACGCGGACTTGTGGCAAGACGCGGGCTTGTGGAACGCGGCTCTTTGAGACGCAGCCCTGACCAGTCGACTAACCCAAACGCCCTAGTCGACTAACTTTCCTTCTGAAACGCAGCTCTTCCAAAACGCAGACTTTATTAGTCGACTTGATTCCCCTTCATAGTCGACTTACTCTTTGTCCAGTCGACTACTATTTTCTCTAGTCGACTAAGTTTGGCTAATTGCCATGTTTGATCGTCCTATCAGCAATAGACCCTTCCCATTGACCTTGTATTTATCATGTACCTCCAGTTGCTCAGCTTCTCTTGATTCTGTTTAACTATTTGCCAGATACAATCTGTTGCACTCTGTTCAATATGTTATCACCTGACACCTGTCATGCTACTACTTGATCCTGACTCATGTTGTACTACCTGTTCCTGTCAAGTCCTGAATGGAACTAAGTGCCACACGGAACAAAGTGCCACACCACACACGGTAGGGGCCACCTCTTGAATCTGTGGGGGCCACCTCTAGAATCCATCCCCTCAGAGCAAAGTGCCACATGGGACAAAGTGCCACACCATACCCGGTGGGGGCCACCTCTTGAATCCGTGGGGGCCACCTCTTGAATCTGCAGGGCCATCTCTTGTTTATACCTGATTCCTGTTATGACTCCTGTTATGATCCCCATTCCTGATCATGTCCCGCTTATTTGATGTACTATTATAATTAGACAACTTGCACCGGTTTGGGGGAAACTGATGGGCCCTGATTAATCATGTTCATGGTGGCACTATCGAGTCACGCGTGGCCACATACTTGAGGGATCTCCTGGCGGCCACCAGGGATTCCGTGGGGTGTACTGGCACCCCTACTCCTGATATTCATGCCGGGTATGCACACGCCCTAGACCTATTTCTATGGGATCTGCGATACTCTATTCCTGTTCGGGCGACCATAAGTCCCGGTACCTAGCGGTACGTTCCGGCTCAGCACCGGATACTCCTGAACCGTTGTCCCGGGCATGTACGGGACCCATCCAGAACATGATTCATCGAACTTTAATCAGTTTCCAGATAAGTTGCTCTATAAGTTGTAAGTAGAAGTATGTGTAATGGGACGCATACTAAAACCTACAACTTAGACAGCCTAATCATAATAATAATTCTAATACGTCTCCGCCGCATTGTTTTGTATTTCGAGCTGTACGTGTTCAGGTCACGGTAATGTGAGGTAAAGGTATATGGATGAGGGTTTCCTTGTTTGGATTATTCCTTCGAAGTACTAACCTCATGGAGCCATGACCTAAACCTGTACAATTGGATTTACTCGTAATCGGTTTTTATTCTGTTTTATCGGTTTTATAATAACTTAGGAGATAACTAGTATTGCCCTATCTTCTTTACTGTTTATCTTGTTATGCCATGGATGTCACATACTGTATACCTTTTGTTCCTGCATGCTTATGTCTACTATATAGTATTCATGCTTACAATCCAGATTTACCGATACGCATGTGCTCACCTATACTCGCCATTTGGCTTTCGTATTACTACTCGCCTGGGGAGTTTCATCTGACTCCCCTGGATTCTCACGTCCAGGTCCTGGAGCTTGGAGCTAGAGGATTCTTCTTGCTGAGGACCAAGTTTACTTCTGTGGAGCGGTCAGATCAGCTGTAGCTCCAGTCCCATCCTTGCACCTCCTGGTTGGCTCGCGATATCTCCAGCTATCTCGTGAGCACCCTTGTGTACTGTTCATATATGTATATTTCTTGTATTCTCGCATTTGCGCCTATCAGGTGATGTAATATTATTGTAATATTAATCACCTCTGGTGATGACTCTGTAATTGGACTCATGTATTGGAATGTATAATGCACCACTTGCTTCCGTACTCTGATTCTTGCTTGTACTGATGCTTAGCGTATATACGTGAGGGTAGTTCTGACCTACGTATATACGTTGCAGTAACGTCTCCGTACCCGCGGGATCGGGGCGTTACAGGTTGGTATCAGAGCTTAGGCTCTTACTTCCTCAGTACGTCCAGATGGCAAATTAATGGTAAAACAATTTGCAACTGGAATGCATGAGTCCTGGTTATACATTCCAAACTCCAAGTGCAGAGTTATCTATTTCTTCCTTCTGATCTATTTCTTGAAACTTGAGATCTCCAATCTTTTCCTTCCAGTTTCTTCTTGTCACCCTTTCAACCAACTCAGATATGGAAAGACGGAGTACACGTAATGGTGCTGGTACTTCTCAAGATGGACCCAACAGGGACAATGATGGTATGATGAGGGTACTTCAGGGGATGATGCAGAGTCAACAGCAGCAGACCGAACTGTTACGTCAAGGACTGTTGGTTGCACCCCGAGAACAGAGGCCAGGCAGTGTGTCAGATTTCAGGAGATTACAGCCGGCAGTATTTTCAGGAACAGAGAAGCCCCTGGATGCAGAACAGTGGCTGATAGACACAACGGATCTTTTGAAGGCAGCCCGAGTCCCGGATGAGAACCAAGTGGAAGTGGCCAAGATACAGCTGAGAGATGTGGCCAGAACCTGGTGGTTGGCAGAAGAGGCAACACTGGAGAAACCCATCACATGGGATCAATTCTCAAAGGGTTTCTACGAGAGATTCTTCCCGGCAACAGCTCAGAAGGAAATGGAGGAGCAATTCATTCGCCTGCAGCAGCGCAACCGGTCAGTGGATGAATATGCTGCTGAATTCTTGAGGCTCAGCAGATTTGCTCCCTACATGGTGTCAGATGAAGAAAAGAGGGCCAGCAGATTTCAGCAAGGGCTGAAGATGGATGTCCAGATGTTCCTTATTCCTCAACAGCTGAAGACGTACTCTCAGGTTCTCTCTATTGCCCGTGAAGTAGAAAGGGGACTGGAGAAGAAGAGTGAGAACCAGGTACAAAACAAGTCAGTGAAGAGGCCCTTTCAGTTGATAAGTGAGGAAGATACAGCTAGGACAACCCATGGTCCAGTGATTAAGCGACCATTCCAACCTCCCCAGCAGCAGATGATATGCGGGTACTGCCGGAAGCCCGGACACATCCAACGCAATTGCCGAAGAGCTAATAGGCTATGCTTGGTATGTGGATCTGGAAATCACTCTATAGGTGATTGTCCATTCAAGAGGAATTACCCAATACCACTAGCAATTCCAGCACGAGCAGCACCCCCGGCACTTCCAGCTCCACCACTAAGAAGGAACCCAGAACCTGTTGACCGAAGAGCTCCATTTCCACCCCAGCAGTATGATCACCCACAGAGAGGAGCAAGACCTAGAACAGATTATGGCAGAGGTCAAGTTCACAACATGGCAGCAGAGGTATCAGATGAAGCAGCAGCAGAGTATGAGGCTCAGTATCTGGAGCAGGAACCTTGAGGATGTCACCGTTTGCAGCAACCCCCTGACCTTTTGTATTTTGAGTTGGTAATCCTTCGTGGATATTCCTCCTTATCCTGTTCTCATTGTCCATCCTGGTCCTTCCTGTGTTTATCTTACACCTGTTTTGGTTTTATGAAGCCTTCATTCCAGCCTTTGTCCTCCTTGTGTTCAATTTACCCCTTAACGAAATTGCGAGGACGCAATTTTTGTAAGGTGGATGGATTGTAACACCCCGCTCCCGGAATACGTACTTAGTTGCGTATTCAGATTTTTCGGCCGTATTTTTTGATTTACTTCCCGTATTTATTTTGTATTAGGCGGGTTTACGTGATTGTTTTGTCTTGGATTTGGATTCGTGGATTCGGAGTCAACCTTAGTCTGAACCGAAGGCCTGATCCCAGAGTATTGCTCGGTTTGGACATTCTAGTATTCCGATTTGATCGATTTTAGTTTTAAATATCGTTTTCCAATATTCTAGGTTTTATGTGAATTTCTGAAATTTTCCTGGATTAAGTTGAAAATCTTCAAAACCGGTATCGGCCAGTATCGTTGACCGATTCCTGGATTTTTAATTTACAAACGGTTTGGAATTACCAAAAGTGCCTTTAGGTAATGTTTCTTAAAATCATATTTTCTATCCAAATACTTTTTCTGGGAATTATCAGAATTTATTGAAAACCCGGCCAATCCGGTGTAGACCGAGATTGACGGTTGACCTTATGATTTTTATCTTGAAAATAAGATTGAATCTTTGAAAACCGATTTCACCAAAAATCATTTTATAATATTTATAATTTTGAGAATTTTTGGGAGACTTTCCGGATTACTTTATTTTTGGGCCTTTCCGGTATTTTCCCAGATACCGAGGAGATTGTCCCATATATTCCCTCTCCTTCACCAAACGCGGATCTCACCAACCTAGGATTCTGCATTTATTGTGAAGATCCTCCCCATTCCGCATTTAATGCACTTCAGATCAAATCCCATCAATTATCATGACTTCCTCTCTCCTCTGTTAAAAAACGCAGCTTTTGGCTTCCCTAAACGCGGCTTTAATTCCCGCGTTTAGTTCATTTGGCTTAAAACGCAGGTTGTGTGCTGCGTTTTGAGATGGGAAACGCAAGCCCCCTTTGACTCTTTTGCCTTGAATGATGTGCACATTATTAAGATTCATTCCTTTAACCTTTTCTCTCTCTTCATTTAATTCTCTCCTTACAAATCATCATTTCCAAGACACCCCACTCCCCTCTCATCATCATGCTGGTCAAGAGAGGGAGAGGGCTGCGTTTCAATGTGGGAAACGCAAGAATCCCTCCCTTGTTCTTTTGTGTTTTTGTGTGCAACATCATTCTTTTATCCTCCCCTTCTCTCTCTTCATTAAATGCCTCTCTTCCAAAAGTCTTCTCCTTGATATCCCCACTCCCTCTCATTATCACAATTGGCCAAGTGGCCAAGAGGGTCACCTCAACTCCCCATTTTACAAAACCCCCCTCTCCTTTATTCATTTGCATCACTTCACAATTCAATTCCTATAAATACCCCTCTCCTTCTTTCTTTCTTCATTTTACTTCTCCTTCTTCTTCCACCTTGCTTCCTGCAGCCTCCAACAGAGAAGCCGCCAAGAGAGAGCTCCTTCTCTTGCTTACCCAACCTTCATCTTCTCCATAACTTCTTCACCAAGTACACCACCTTCAACCTCTCTCCATCACTTTGTGAGACCGGCCACCCCTTGGGATTTTGGCCGCGTTCTTCTCCGTTGACAAACTTGGAACCGGCCACTCCTTTTGGATTGGGGCCGTGTTTCTTCTCCGGCGGCAAGACTTAGGGCCGGCCACTCCTTTTGGATTGGGACCGAGCTTCCCTTCGTTGGACGCGGCAAAGATCGTTGTTAGGCGAGTAATCTCGCTATCCGCTTGCCTTCATATTTTATTGACTATGCGAGTATTCTCGCTTGATTTCTCCTATTTCGGCGAGTGCTTTTCCTCGCCAAGAACTTGTATTTTTATCAACAAACTATAACTCTTAAAAGCTGTTAATGCTCACTGTTTCCCAGTATTAGTCGACTTGCCCAAATCATAAGTCGACTAAACCCTTGAAACGCAGTCTGGTTATTCTGGAACGCACCTTATTAGTCGACTAATCCTTTGTGCCAGTCGACTACCTTTTCCTGGAACGCGTCCTTTTCCTGGAACGCTGCCTACTTTTTCATCCCTTATTGACTAACTCTTTCTTGTGAGACGCGGACTTATGAAACGCGGATTCATGAGACGCGGACTTGTGGCAAGACGCGGGCTTGTGGAACGCGGCTCTTTGAGACGCAGCCCTGACCAGTCGACTAACCCAAACGCCCTAGTCGACTAACTTTCCTTCTGAAACGCAGCTCTTCCAAAACGCAGACTTTATTAGTCGACTTGATTCCCCTTCATAGTCGACTTACTCTTTGTCCAGTCGACTACTATTTTCTCTAGTCGACTAAGTTTGGCTAATTGCCATGTTTGATCGTCCTATCAGCAATAGACCCTTCCCATTGACCTTGTATTTATCATGTACCTCCAGTTGCTCAGCTTCTCTTGATTCTGTTTAACTATTTGCCAGATACAATCTGTTGCACTCTGTTCAATATGTTATCACCTGACACCTGTCATGCTACTACTTGATCCTGACTCATGTTGTACTACCTGTTCCTGTCAAGTCCTGAATGGAACTAAGTGCCACACGGAACAAAGTGCCACACCACACACGGTGGGGGCCACCTCTTGAATCTGTGGGGGCCACCTCTAGAATCCATCCCCTCAGAGCAAAGTGCCACATGGGACAAAGTGCCACACCATACCCGGTGGGGGCCACCTCTTGAATCCGTGGGGGCCACCTCTTGAATCTGCAGGGCCATCTCTTGTTTATACCTGATTCCTGTTATGACTCCTGTTATGATCCCCATTCCTGATCATGTCCCGCTTATTTGATGTACTATTATAATTAGACAACTTGCACCGGTTTGGGGGAAACTGATGGGCCCTGATTAATCATGTTCATGGTGGCACTATCGAGTCACGCGTGGCCACATACTTGAGGGATCTCCTGGCGGCCACCAGGGATTCCGTGGGGTGTACTGGCACCCCTACTCCTGATATTCATGCCGGGTATGCACACGCCCTAGACCTATTTCTATGGGATCTGCGATACTCTATTCCTGTTCGGGCGACCATAAGTCCCGGTACCTAGCGGTACGTTCCGGCTCAGCACCGGATACTCCTGAACCGTTGTCCCGGGCATGTACGGGACCCATCCAGAACATGATTCATCGAACTTTAATCAGTTTCCAGATAAGTTGCTCTATAAGTTGTAAGTAGAAGTATGTGTAATGGGACGCATACTAAAACCTACAACTTAGACAGCCTAATCATAATAATAATTCTAATACGTCTCCGCCGCATTGTTTTGTATTTCGAGCTGTACGTGTTCAGGTCACGGTAATGTGAGGTAAAGGTATATGGATGAGGGTTTCCTTGTTTGGATTATTCCTTCGAAGTACTAACCTCATGGAGCCATGACCTAAACCTGTACAATTGGATTTACTCGTAATCGGTTTTTATTCTGTTTTATCGGTTTTATAATAACTTAGGAGATAACTAGTATTGCCCTATCTTCTTTACTGTTTATCTTGTTATGCCATGGATGTCACATACTGTATACCTTTTGTTCCTGCATGCTTATGTCTACTATATAGTATTCATGCTTACAATCCAGATTTACCGATACGCATGTGCTCACCTATACTCGCCATTTGGCTTTCGTATTACTACTCGCCTGGGGAGTTTCATCTGACTCCCCTGGATTCTCACGTCCAGGTCCTGGAGCTTGGAGCTAGAGGATTCTTCTTGCTGAGGACCAAGTTTACTTCTGTGGAGCGGTCAGATCAGCTGTAGCTCCAGTCCCATCCTTGCACCTCCTGGTTGGCTCGCGATATCTCCAGCTATCTCGTGAGCACCCTTGTGTACTGTTCATATATGTATATTCTTGTATTCTCGCATTTGCGCCTATCAGGTGATATAATATTATTGTAATATTAATCACCTCTGGTGATGACTCTGTAATTGGACTCATGTATTGGAATGTATAATGCACCACTTGCTTCCGTACTCTGATTCTTGCTTGTACTGATGCTTAGCGTATATACGTGAGGGTAGTTCTGACCTACGTATATACGTTGCAGTAACGTCTCCGTACCCGCGGGATCGGGGCGTTACAGGAAGATTAAGCCGGCTGTAATTTTTTCATCTGATTCAAGGAAACGTTACACCAGCTGCACCCTTTTCCATGTCAAAACAAGAGATGGCGACTCCGCTGGGGACTACTTTCGTCACTAACGAACAGATCGTGGCGCAGGATGATGTTCTCCGTAAGGGGAAGATGGTCGAAAACACTCGTTGTCGAGTTCGACCAGGCGAAGTATGAAGAGTTCCTCTCTTCTGGCTCCAAGAGCCCAAAGACCCACGTCTGCCGCAGGGTCTCAACTGAAAAGCTACCCGAAGCCCAATCTGAGGCTCTGCCGGGTGCCGATGCCCACTGTGCCAAGACAAGTTCACCGCGCCAACGCCTCCAGAAGGCCCGCGTGACCTCAGGCACTGCTGTTGCGATCAACCACGTCGCACAGAACACACGCCGCCAACGCCTCCCAGAAGGCCCGCGTGTTCCCAGGCACCACTGCTGCTGCGATCAACTGCGTCGCGCAGAATACCCGCGTCAACGTCTCTCAGGAGACCCGCGTGGTGAACACTCTTGGTTCTATAAACCAGGATGTTGTTGGTTTCTCTCCACCTCCTCGACGCAACCGGAATGCTGAGCGTCGACAGAGGAGACGCGCGCGTCAACTCCAAGTCGGAACCGTTGGTTGTCTGACCGGGGGTGGACGCGGCGTACAATCTGATGCCTTGCCCGCACCTCGTCCAGTGCGTGAGATCCGCGTTTGGCGACCCAAACGCGATACTCCTCAAGTTGAGTCCTCTGAGGACCAACTCATCAAACGCCAGGGTGAAACCTCCGCGTCTTTTCAAACGCAGGAAGTACGCACTCATAGGCGTGGGGCCCAGCAGCCCACTCTCTCTCAAGCAACTCTGCCTAAACGCATCAGGCAGCAACGCGAGACTCGCGCGCGCGCGTCATACAGCCGCGTCATGAGAGCCGCGTCCCTGAAGTCTGCGTCCAGGCTGAACAGCACATGACTGTCTCCCGTCTTCGACGTTGCGAGACCAGTCTCTTTAATCCCCCTCCCACGGATTTGAGGGATTATTTGACAAGGAAAAGAAGTGCCAATCAAGCCACTTCGTCATGCTGCTGTCAACAAACTCATCCATATGCTCTCTGGATGCCATTATGGATCAGGCGTGCACCAGCAGTCCTTAATCAGACAGCTGACCCTGATTCCCCCGTCAGCCAAAAGAAGACGCTCCCACAAGAGGAGAACCTTCTCAGATGTTGAATACCCGGAGCTTACTGCAAACATGACTAGCAGAAGCAAGGAAAAACAACAAATGGTCAACTCAGAGGAATCTGACTCTGAGCCGGAAGGGGTGTATCAACACACTCGCGCCCGGACGGGGGCCATTCCCCCAATTGACTATAATGCCTTAGCCCGCGGCATTAGAATGGGTGATTCTCACTCTGCTATAGTGGAGTCGCAGGCTTCAAACTCTTCCGTCGAGAAGGAGGCTCCGCCTACATGGCAGACACTCCTGAGGAGACGGCCAGGCGTTTAGAACAGACGCAGAAGCACCAGATGGATATAATCGCCTCTCAACAGAGATCCATTGACTCCCTCAAGCATATGCTTGAGAAATTGCTTGAAGAAAGAGCAAGATCTCCTCCTAGACGGCCGAAGGGGAAAGGGAGAAAGGGAGGAAGCCCACCCTCCGAACCTTCCGACGAGACACGACGATCTACCTCGGATGTGTCCAAGCCCTCGTCGCAGGCAAGAAGCGACCAAGACAGGAGAAGACTCATGCTAAGAGGATGAGTCAATTGGAACGACGCCTCGAGGCCCTTGCCAATCGCAAGGACCTCCAAGAAGCTGGAGTGGTCCGGCCCTATCCGGCTGAGTGGGACTTAGTTCCATACCCTCCTAAGTTCAAGGCTCCAACCCTCCAAGCATTCGACGGGAAGGGGTCACCCAACCAGCACATCTACTACTTCAAATCCCAGACCGAGAATGTAGTAAGATAATGACGCCATCCTGGCGCGACTGTTCATCGGCACCCTGAAAGGGTTGGCTTTTGAGTGGTTTATGAAGCTCCCGGAGGGTTCTATCAAGAACTGGGGGGATCTAGAGAAGCTGTTCTTGACACGCTTCTTCGAAGATGACTCCGAAGTCACAATGCCCACCTTTTAGCTACCAAACAGCGGAGAGGGGAGTCCGTCAAATCTTTCGTGGAAAGATTTCGGAACACGGGCACTCCGGTGCCCAAGCGGTATGGACCCAGGCCACCCTGGTGGAAACATGCCGCCACAATCTCCAAACCTCACTCCTTGCTCAAATAGGAGTTGCTGAAAGCCGCACCTGGAAGCAGTTAGTCCAACAGGGTGAACAGGCTGAGGAGATTGTTGCCCGTGTCAAGGCAGAGGAAGGCAAGCTGCGGCCGGAAAGGTCGACAAGGCGTGCACCGGCACCAGACACCTCCCTCCAGACGAAGCGGAAGGATAATTTGGCGACGGAGACCAAATCTCCCACCAAACCTCAAACAGGCAGGGCAAGTGGCTCTTCAAGCCAGCCACGCCCCAACAAGCAGTATTCCTTCAAGGAGGAACACGTCGATTCGCTCTTCAAGCTACTCAACAAGAGCAATCGACTGAAGCTCCCTGAAATTAGACGCCCGGAGGAAGTCGGCAAGACCAACAATCCCAACTACTGCATGTACCACAGGATGTTGGGACATCCTACCAAAAGCTGCTACGTCTTCAAAGACATCCTTCAGGCTTTGATTGACGCGGAGGTGCTCAAGCTCCGACCAGAGCAGAAGAAGGTCACGGCCAATGTGACGTCGGTTCTCCAGTTCGGGAGACAACCTCCAGCGCCTGCGGGGGTAACTCCTATTCCAAGGGAGAATTAAGAGTGGTCAACACAGACCCTCACCAGCAGCAGGAGAAGGGCTTGGTAGCCGTCCCTACACCTCAGGGGGAAACCATGTGGGTCCACCCTGACCTCGTCGATGAACAACAGTGGACTACTGTGACCAACAGGAAGTCCAAAGGCAAGGCAAAAGCTTCGTCCTGCCATGTGGTATGTGCTTCCTCCCGAGAAGCAGAGGATGATGTTCCCTCGCTGACTGATTCAGAAAAGGAAACAATAGTCCTGGCCGCAGAGCCCAGCCAACCGATGGCGGGGACCCGTTCAGGACAGGCATACTTGAAGCAGTACGGCGAGACGGCAGCGGCTTCTCCACAACCAGCCGTAGAACCAACCAGCCAGGCCCTCCACAAAGCCACCTGTGGAGAAGCAGAAGGAGACTCGATTCTCTCGAGCCCTTCAAAAAGGCATCGCGGAAGGGTCTTCGGCACCTTACCGCTTTGATGTCCTGGCTCAGCTGGCCAACATCCCGGCACGCATCACCTTGTTGAACTCCTGAGGCTATCAAAGTCAACAGAGAGGCTCTGCAAGAAGCTCTGGCGAATGCTGAGGCCTTCGTGACCCAGGTGCCGAAGGAGGAAGATGTAGAGGACTGCCTCCACACTTCCCAGAATGCCCCCTCATCATCATGCAGATGATGCAGAGATATGCAAGTGAAAGGAAGCATGATCGACCCCTGTACTTCACAGGTTACATCGGATCATCTGAGGTGAACCGCATTCAGGTAGATCCAGGGTCCGCACTGAGCATTATGCCCCGCCGAGTCATGCAACACCTCGGCATCCCTACCCACCGTCTGAGCCCTACACAGACGACCATCTACGGGTTCAATGCCAACGGCACCCGTCCGATGGGGAAGATCAAGCTCAAGTGCCAGATTGGGAGCCTCAAGTCGGAGGTGACGTGTTACGTCATCGATGCCGACACTTCCTACAATCTGCTGCTAGGACGACCATGGATCCACCGCAACTCCATCGTTCCCTCCACTCTTCACCAAGTCATGAAATACATTGACGCGAGTGGGAAGGTGCAAACGTTGGTTGCCGAAAGGTATCCGTTCAAGGGAGTCGAGAATTATTTCACGGATTCCCTTTTATATCAGGATCCGGTGGATGAAACCCCGCAACTGGAGGCGCCAGACTCTGGTAATGAGGCTGACACTGAGCCCGAGCAAGAAAAGTGCCTGTGGGAGTTAAAACCACTTGTAAAGAGCACTAATAAGCTCGATGTTGATAATACCACCGACGATGCAGGCGGTTGGTATATTAATGAAAGTCTAGACTTTGAATATTTTTCTGCGTGTGCATCCGATTCAATACCGTCGGATACTACTACCGACGTAGACGATGACATCTGGTCGGCAATGGATGCTTTGACATCATTGCATGTACCAGTAAAATCATCTTTCGGGACATACCAGGATAATGGCGATGCGCAGGAATCTATATTCTTGGTTCCGGCAAGACGAAAAGGCCAAAGACCAATACTTTTTGGGCGAATCTCGTCTGAACCAATGCCCCGCGAAGAATCGAAAGCGAGGAGGAATCCCCTCAGCTCAACCATTATGAATCGAAAGCACTCAGAATGATGAAGCAAATGGGGTACGATATAACCAACAAGCCCGGGTTGAACTTCGGCAAAGGAAGGAGGACGCTACTTCGATCCTTTGTGCCAAAAGGGAAAGCCCCCGATTATTATCATCGGACGCGCAGGGGGTTGGGCTATGTATCAACTCCGGTCCCATCAGCCTCTGATTCTCAAGAATCGTCGAGCAACGATTGCTCTTCAGACACGTCATCATGGGAGTCAGATGTCAGTGTCGGCAACATCTTCAAAGGGCTTTCAGTAAACATGGTTTCAACAGGCCATCTGGAAGATGAAGTTGAAGAAATGATCCAACTTGATACAGATCCTTGGATCAAACATTTGAATGCTCTTTGGGATATCCGCTTTGAACAGCGTGAGCCACCCACAGATGACAAGGTTGTTCAGATCAACCTAGGAGATGAGACCAACCCCAAGCCCATCTTCATAAGTGACGGCCTGTCGCCTCCAGAGAAGAAGGATCTAATATCTCTTGTACAAGAGTATATAGATGTCTTCGCCTGGAATTATGAGGACATGCCTGGACTTGATCCTCAAGTGGCTATGCATCGCCTCAACATCAATCCGGACATGAAGCCTGTTAAACAACAGCAGCGACGGTTCCGTCCAGAGATAATGGAGGCAATTCAATCAGAAGTCAGAAAGCTCATCGATTCTGGCTTCGTCCGGGAAGAACAACATCCCGACTGGGTAGCCAACATCGTCCCCGTCGCCAAGAAGGATGGGAAGATCCGGATCTGCATCGACTTCCGTGATCTAAACGAGGCCTGCCCCAAAGACGAATTCCCATTGCCAATCACAGATGTCATGATTGACAATACTTGTGGATTCGAGCGAATGTCCTTTATGGACGGGTTCTCAGGATACAATCAAATCAAGATGTATCCCGATGACGAAAAGCATACCTCCTTCAGGACTCCTCTAGGGGTATATTGTTACACCGTCATGCCCTTCGGACTGAAAAATGCAGGGGCAACATACCAAAGGCCATGAACGCCATTTTCCATCAGGAAATGCGGGAAAACGGTGGAATGCTATGTCGATGACATCGCGGTGAAGAGTCGCACTAAAGGTGATCACATAGCAGACCTGAAGGTGGTCTTCGACATCATGCGGGCTCATCAATTGAAGATGAACCCCACCAAATCCTTCCTGGGGGTAGCCAGTGGCAAATTTCTAGGATTTGTTGTGACTTCCACAGGAATCTATTTGGATCCAGAGAAAGTCCGCGCTATCCAAGAGATGCAACCCCCAGAAGCCTCAAGGAGCTCAGGGGATTACAAGGACGATTGGCGTACATCCGCAGGTTCATATCAAACCTTTCCGGGAGATGCCAACCCTTCGCCAAACTGATGAAAAAGGGTGTTTCATTCATTTGGGACGACGCTTGTCAAAAAGCATTTGAGGAGATCAAACACTACCTCACCCAACCACCAGTTCTTGCAGCTCTGGTGTCCGGAAAGCCTTTCCTGGTGTACGTCCGAGCAATGGATCATTCACTGGGAGCTCTACTAGCTCAGAATGATGAACAAGGACGAGAACAGGCAATCTACTATCTGAGTAGAACAATGATCGGAGCCGAACATCGGTACAACCCGATCGAGAAGGAATGTTTGGCATTAGTGTTCGCCATTCAGAAAATGCGACACTATCTGGTAGGCCAGACTATAAATGTCATATCAAAAGTCAACCCTCTGAGGTTACTTATGACAAAGCCTTCTTCACTAAATGGCCGGCTGGCAAAATGGGCCATATTGCTATCACAATATGAGATGCATTTTCTGCCACAAAAGGCTATTAAGGGGCAAGCGGTGGCGGACTTCTTAGCTGAACACCCAGATCCGAGGGCAGCCAAACTCTATGAGGATCTCCCAGACGAGGCCGCCGAAGTCTGCCTGACTCAGACGTTGTTCGAAAGTCAAGTATGGCAACTTTTCTTCGACGGTGCATCAAGGACAAGCCCAAAGGGACACGTAGTGGGGGGTAGGAGTAGTACTTGTCTCCCCACAAAATTATGTGATCCCCCGAGCTGTCTTGCTAACGGAGCCTTGTTCCAACAATGTGGCGGAATACAACGCTCTTTTGATTGGGATGCAATTCGCCGATGAGATTGGCGTTAAAAATCTCGAGGCTTACGGTGACTCTAAACTCATCGTCAGCCAAGTTCGCGGAGAGTACGAGGCCAGACATGAAGATCTAGTACCCTACTACAACGCGACAATTCACATGGCCGAAAGGTTTTCAAACTTCTACATCGACCATGTACCGCGCAGGTAAAATGCACATGCGGATGCACTCGCATCCCTCGCTGCTTCCTTAGCTCTTCCAGCTGGAGCAATGGAGAAAATATTCGTCTATAGCCACGACCTATACTGTCCAAAAATTCCCCTCGGAGACTACCCAGGGTCAGCGGGAGATCGTCGCGGTAAAGAAACACTTGAAGTGTCGACCGCTTCAGGGCTTAAAGACTGGCGATTCCCCTACATTGATTTTGTCTTATACGGCATTCTGCCCGAAGACACCAAGGAGGCGGCCGCCATTCGGAGGAAAGCCCCCAAATTCTACTATAATGCGATTTCGCGAACATTGTATCGTCGATCGCATGACGGGATCCTGCTCCGATGCCTCTCGTCAAAAGAAGCCCAAGGAGTATTGAAAGAAGCCCACGATGGTACTTGTGGAGCTCATCAACCTGGCCCGAAATTGGCACATCGACTCCAAAGGATGGGTTACTATTGGCCCAAGATGATTGCCGATGCTGTCGCTTATGCTAAGAGATGTTACGCCTGCCAAATACACGGCGATTTCATCCATCAAGCACCAGGGTACCTCACTCAACGACCTCTACTTGGCCGTTTGAAATGTGGGGGATGGACGTGGTTGGCCCTATCAGCCCACCATCATCGAAAGGACATCGGTTCATTCTAGCGATAACCGATTACTTCTCTAAGTGGGCCGAAGCTATCCCTTTGAAAGAGGTGAAATCTTCTAACGTGATCAAGTTCGTGAAACATCACGTTATTTACCGCTTCGGTGTGCCTCGGCGTATCATCCATGACAATGGACCCCAGTTCATCAGCCAGGCTTTCCAGAGATTCTGCGCGAAGTTCAGAATCCAGAGTGTGTCCTCAACGGCATACTATCCTGCTGCTAACGGTCTTGCAGAAGCCTTCAACAAGATTATTGGCAAGCTTCTCAAAAAGTTCGTCTCGAAAAGTCAACGAGATTGGGACGACAAGTTGGGTGAATGCTTATGGGCTTATCGCACAACTGTGCGAACCCCGACTAAAGCCACGCCATTTTCCTTGGTATACGGATGCGAAGCCGTCCTTCCATTGGAAATACAAATTCCCTCTCTACGCGTCGCCTTGACAGCGAAAATGACAACTGAGGAGAAGCATCAGCAGCGACTCCAGGAGTTGGAAGCCTTAGACGACAAGCGTTTGCAGGCCCAACAACAAATCGAGCTTTACCAAGCTCGTATCACCAGAGCCTTCAACAAGAAAGTCAAAGCGCGAACTTTCAAGAAAGGCGACCTTGTCTTAGCTGTCCGAAGACCCATGGTCATGACGCACAAGACAAAGGAAAATTTCAGCCCAAATGGGAAGGACCATTTGTAGTAGAGTCAGTCTACTCAAATGGATCATATCGCCTCATAACTTCAAATGGCGATACACTCATGATGCCGATTAATGGCAAATTCTTGAAGAAGTACTATCCTTAATAGTACTCTTCTTCCGATCAAGTTAAAAGTACACCTCTGATCAAACATCCGACGCCCTCGACAGCTAAGGATAGAGGAAAATGTGGCCTTTAAGCCCAACATAAGTCCTCGATAACTCACCATGCTGAGGGGAATAGCAGGCTAGCCCAACTCAAACGGTAGTTGGTAAAGGCATGTCAAACCCGTTGACAGCTGAGGATTTGCTAAAAATCCTAAGGGACACGTTCCCATTTGATCCGACGCCCTCGACGGCTAAGGATAGAGGAAAATGTTGGCCTTTAAGCCCAACATAGTCCTCGACAACTCATCATGCTGAGGGGAATAGCATGGCTAGCCCAACTCAAACGGTAGTGGTAAAGGCATGTCAAATCCGTTGATAGCTGAGGGTTTGCTAAAAATCCTAAGTGGACTCGAGTCCACTCTTTCCTCCAGAATCCCTTACCAATTCTCGTCCATAGAATGGTAGGACCACAAAATGCAATCATTACTACGTTAACACTATACCTCTGGTAATGAATACTCTTTGTCGGGTATAAACTTTGCTTGTTAACTCTGCATAGAGTAACAAACTCTCAAATTTGCCAAGTTAACACTATACCTCTGGCATTTCAAATTCCACTTGTCAATTCTCATCAATAGAATGACAGGTCCTCAAATTGCTCTTATCACGAGCCAATTCTTGTCAAGTTAACATTACACCTCTGACAAACTACTGTTTAAGTTAACATTACACTCTAAGCAGTACATCGAGTGCCTGTCAAGTTAATATCACACCTCTGATAGTCACCTTTCTTCAGACTTCCGTATCGAAGCTGAAATGGACGATGCCAAGTTAACACTACACTTCTAGCATCCGAGTCATCGCTAAGTTCAACAATACACCTATGGCCATGACCGTTCCTCGACTTCCTCGTCTAAGTCGAGATGACCAATGCTAAGTTCAACATCACACCTCTAGCATTACCTCACTGTTAAGTTAAACATTACACCTATGACAGTGACATTCTGAGTTAAGTTAATATCACACTCTGACTCACATCCTTGTCGAGTTAACACCACACTTCTGACAAGACTATCTCCAACCCGTTAAGTTAATATCACACCTCTAACGGTAAAAGCTTTACTAGATTCCTCGCGAGTCTAGTTTCACTTGTTATTCTCTTCAACAGAATAACAGGTCCACCTAAAGACATTGTTAGGTTAACATTACACCGCTAACAATGTTTTATCAAATTCCCCAGCTGACCTTGAATCAAGTCAATCCTAGACACTTGACAAAAGTTCACCTTCTCTGGGAGTACGCATTCCCCCTGTCACTTTCTTTTATAAAGTGGCGGGTCCACTAAAATCATTCTTTTACTTCTAAAACAAAACATTCAAGACAACAGAAAGAGGCAAAAAGAAAAGTGTCACTTTTATTCATATCCAAACACATGAAAGTGATACAAAACGCTCTCTTATACAATAAGATTGAGTGTTACAATTAAGGAGTACAAAGAAGTCCCTCCTCTCTCTGAGGCCGTACTCACTCTTTGAAGCCGCATCTGATCCTAAGTGCATGATGTCTGAAGAAGTGCCAAATTGTGGCGACTGTTGGAACCGATTGCACTTTGATGCACGACGCCAACTTCGAAAGCGCCCTAGCTGACTAAGCCAGGAGCAATGGTGTTCTTGAGGTCCAGTGGCAACAGAAGAGCCTGCAACCCTTCGTTCAAGAGTTGATCTTTCCCCCGCAGGCCATCCAAAGGACATGGACTGTCCTTGATGTCACTTCTGGGATGGGAGAGGAGAGGATCCTCTCCGCCACCGCAACCGCCGGAACCTCCTCGCCGTCATACTTGACCTGACCATCTCTTGCCATCAGGCAAGAGTGGTGCAGGAGATCTGAAGAGACCTTGGCGAGATTTGGGTCCTCGTCAGAGATATAATTTACTCTCTTACAAACGACGAGGACCATAATTTACTCTCTTACAAACGAACATTGAGCAAGCTCACCGGTTGAAGCACTCTTCCAGGAGACCAGCGAACCTGCAAAGAACAAATAAGAGAATCAGAAAATCTGAAACTTAGTATACTTTAACAAAGAAAACTAAGTAACAGACGCGGCAGTCATTGAAGACTTCAGACGCGGAAATGATCTGCACAGTCAAACCACCGCGTCAGCAGAAACAGATGCGAGTTAAAACTGTGCCACGCCCAGGATTCAAACGCGGTCTCAGTTTGCACCCGCGTCTAATGTACTAGACGCGAAAAACTTCAAACGCCGAAAATTGCCATCTCTCTGTTGGGTGAACAGGAGTTGCAAGATTCAGGTCTGAAACGCGCCAAGGCAATAGCCATGAGCAAAGCCAGCGTCAAGAGCCCGCGTTCAGAAAAGTTCAAGTCACCAGCACAAATTCCAGAATAGGAATGCGCCAGAATTTCATTCAGATGCCTATGCCAAAATACAGGCTATGGACATCATCGGGGTGACATACCAGCAGAAACCTCTGTCCAGAGTTGACCTCTCTGCATCCAAACGCGGGTGCGCAAGATGACATGAGAGAGGATTCCTTCTGAAGAGACCAAACAGAGGCATGAGAGCTCTGGGTCATCTTCATCCACGGGGTCACCTTCACCCATGAAGACGGTTCTCTGAAAGATAATTCAAGGCGAGACTTCTCTCGGAGCAAAACAAATGAAAACAGTCTAAGTTGGATTGTTGAAGAGGGAGAGGGTGCACTCTATTTATAGGCAGTCCCTAATAACTGTCATTAATGGGGCATCAATCGGAACCGTCGCGCACAACTGTCAAAGCCCAATCAAAAACGGACGCGTGGAACGCTGCTTTGGAGTTCGGCGGTTTTTCAACCGCCGAAGTGCGCCGGTTTTTCAACCGCCAGCGTCGGTTCTGCATGCAAGAGCATTAACGCCTGAATCCAATGAGAGGCCGACGCGTGGATAACTGCCTTGGGAAGCAACGGATGACCCGGAACCCCAATCGACAGTGAAGACTTGACGTTCAAAGATCTCCTAAAAATCTTTTAAGTCATGCTGCATTGAACGCAGATGGGAAAGTCGCTCGAGGCTGCGTATCCTGTGTCTGCTCGATCCGCGTCTTTTTTAGCAAGACAGATTCGCGTTATTCAGATCCGCGTTTCACTCTGTGATTGACGCTGCGTCTCACTCCATGGACTGACGACCGCGTCTCACTTTATGGATCAATGCTGCGTCTCATCAAGAAGACCGCGTATCAATCTGAGATTGACGCTGCGTCTCATCAAAAGGACTTAGTAAATCTAAGTTCCTGTGGACTGACGATCGCGTCTCACTTTATGGATCAATGTCGCGTCTCATTAAGAAGACTCAGAGTCAAGGCCGCGTTTCATTAACAGAACTTGGTCTTACCTAAGTGCCAGTTACCAAGGAGTTGGATTCGCCTACAGCTGAGCAAAGAAGATGGAGCAAAATTTTTCAAACTTTATTATGAACAGTAAAAGTGGATACAAACACTCTAAACAGAGTGTCCTCTTCTTTACAAAAAAGGGGGAAAAGAAAAGAAGGCTAAATGTCCTGGTTCGCCAAGGTACGGATTTGTTCCCTAAGGCGGTGAATCTCGTGTTGGCGCGTCCTTTCAGCTTCCATAATAGCCCGGTCCCGCAGCTCCTCTTCGGATAAGAAATTTCTTGCGGCCAGCTGCGCTCGCAGAGATTCCACCCTGGAAGAATGTAGAGACAGACTCTCTTCAGCTCGCGCTTTAGCAGCTTGTTGCTCCTCAAGCTCCTCTTTGATGGTAACGAGCTTTTCTCATTGAACGCAAGCACAACTTCCGCCTTGGCAATGGTGTCCCGGGCCTTGGCAATGGTGTCACGAGCACTGATGATGACTTGCTCAGTGCTCTGCATGGTAAGCTCGGATTCCCTTAAATTGGCGGTTAGTCTTCGACACTCAGCCTGGGAATATTCGAGGCTGCGGGTCTCTGCAGCAATTTGTGCCTCCGCCTCCTGTCGCTCTTGTTCTTGAACAGCTAGGAGCCTAGTCAAGGTGGCCTGGGCCTCATCAAGGGAACCAGCATTTTCCAAAGACTCCAGCTCGTGCAGGTCATCTCCAGTTGCTTCACCACCCGCAGACATGCCTCGGCAAGTGAGGGGCCTCCCGTTAATTCGATGTTCACGGCCATATTTTCGAGAAGCTTCTGGGCAAATTGGAAGGAGCTGCTCCCACGTAAGATGAGATCAATACATGATCCCATCGAGGCGAAGAATTGTTGCACCATCTGACGTGCCAGTTCCCCTATGTCTTCACCACCTGGGAAGCTTCCGACCCCTTTTCTGTCACAGGATAGGGGATATAAGGCGGATCTTCTCGCACAAGAGTCGTGCTGGCCGTCGATGCGGCAAGAGCAAGATTGGCCAATGGCGCTTCCGGAGGTGCTACCTCTGCAGGAACCTCCACGACCAATGATGGAGTAGTTAGCGCAACCTCCTCAGAAACCTCAATCGAGACCTGAGCTGTGTGGCCTTCTGGAAGGGTACCGACCGTCAGACTCTCTACCTGAGCCCCCTCAGTCCTCTCTGCAAGTTATCGCGATGTTAGCCACAATGGTAGAAAAGCGAAACATTTAAAGCATCAGAGCTGCCTTACCAGGTTGGAGGTCCAGAGACGTCGAATCCTGCGGAGCGGAAGTCTCCTCGGCTTCAGCAGTAACCTCCTCGCCCGGCAGAGTGAGAGCCTCCTCAACCCCAGTAGTTGCTTCCCCTTCCGGCAAAATGGAAGGCTCCCCGATCTCAACAGTTGCCCCCTCTGAAGCCTCGATTCTCTCGGGCTGGGTCAACTCTTTCACCATCTCCTCGACACGCGAGGAGGTTGTAGCGTCGGCGTCTCCGGCTGGCCCTGCAGCATAAAACAAGAATGTTAGAACATCCTCTTCGATATGCAAAGAGAAAATTAGACAGAGGATGGAAAGAATACCTTCAGTAGGGATAATCGCCAGCGATGGTGCAGTCGATGGCTCACCCTCATGTATTTCCTCCTCCGAGATGTGGAAGAATTTGCTCTGATCAGGAAGAGCGGGTTCATCGTCATAGTCGGTCTCGTCTTCAAAGGCGCTTTCCCCCGATAACGAAGAAGACGACAGCGCAACGCGAGGAAGCTCCGCAACAGGAGCCTTACCTCCAATTACCCCAGTGGTAGGGCTAGGGTCGACTGCCCTAAGACTGGAAATGAAGATGCTAGGAGACCCCGGCTGCTGTGCCTCGTCTCTCCCATCATGAGCAGAAGAAGGCTCGGGTTGAACTGAGATGCCTGCAATCTCAACATCCCCTCCAGTCATTATGTCAACCTCCAGTGACTCGTCATCTTCGGCGGCGGTGGACTCTTCAACAAGCTCCCCTTCCTCCACGGTCTTGCTGCGCGACCTAGGAGCACGGACTAGGGTGGGGAAATCTTCATCTTCCGACGGTTCCTCAACCCTAACAGGGACGTCTTCAGGAGGAGCCTCAACTCCAGCAGAGATGTCTCCGGATTGAGAGACTTCAGCCGTTAAATCCCTCCGAGCCTTCTTTGGGGCAGGCTCAGCGATAGAAGCAGAGCGTTGACGACGCTTGCTCGCCAACTGCTTAGACCTCCTTGCCCGCGGCTCCTCCCTCGTGGCTGGTGGCTCCGCCCTGGTCGCTGGTGGCTCTGCCCTTGCCGGTCGCGGCTCCGCCCTCACTGCTGGGGGCTCCCTCCTCGATCTTCGCCCGACCTCCTTTGGGCCTTCAGGTACTGTTCTACGAGTTTCGTCGGTTTACTAGAATCAGTCCTGGCCTCGAGACTTGCATTGATGCTCTCAATGCATGAAGACGCCGGAAAAAAGTCTGGCGTTTGGATGGCTTGGGAGTACCAAGTACAGAAGCTGAAACTCGTACGGCACTTGGGCCCCTCGAGAGGTAGACGAAAAGATACTCCCGTCCCTCCAGCCACACTATAGTACCAGGCCCGAGCACCCTCGAACAGGTTCCCTTCGAAGGCAAGTCTAGCATTGGGGTTCCCGACATAGAGCTGATCATAGCCGAACTGTCGAGCGAAGCGACTCGGCATGTACGGCTCAATGGTACATGACGTTCCTTGCCGGAAAAGCACATATCCGGGCCGGATATTTAGCAACCACCAGAAGGCCCCCGCGGATAACCTCGTGAAGTCGTCTGGGCCAACAGAATCAACAAGTAGATCCCCGAAAGATGCATCAGGGATCTGGAGGAGGCAGCGATTGAGCTGGTAGTTTGCAGGGTCTGAAAGGCACTTCCGGACGTAATATATATAAGGATCACGCCATTTTGAACCCTCCAACCGCTGTACAAAAGAGACAGAACTCTCCCTCCAACGCGCTGCCGTCATCAAAGAAGGGCAATGCATCACGTACCAAGCAATAAGGTACGTGTAAGGCAGCTCGACACGAGGGTTGGGACGCTTCACCGTCGGACTCCCCTCTGAGTCAACATACGGCTTTCCCTCGGAGTCTGCAGTTTTTGGTGGCTCGCAGAAACTCTTAGTGAGCGCCCGCAGCCCGCTCTGAATACCAGCCGCCACGGCCGGGAGAAGGGCTATGGGGTTCCCATGAGCCAGGAGCACCGCCGGGTACACCACGTCAGCAACAATGACTTCATGCGGCAGTGTGGGCACCACACAGCGCTTCAGCCACAGCATCAGAAAACCCGCCAACAGCGCCCGATCGGAGATAGGGGTCCGGGCTTGATGGTGAAAGCTCTCAAAAACCAAGTCAGGGTCAAAACCGTCCTCATTCGACTCCGTGGTGTAAAAACTGTTAGGAGCCTGGTCGATCCTGTCTTCAATCTCCCTGTCAGAGCTGGGATCCAATCGGGTTATCCGATGGTCTTTGGTGTTGACGTTATTGAACAAGTAACTGGCCCAAGACAGTTGCTTGACTCCCTGCGACCGCCATTTGATTATCTGGCCGCAAATGTGGAAGTGACATAGCACTTCCTAGTAGGTCTCATATATGAGGGGAAACTCCTCCTTCACATAGCGAAGCTCCACAGCGGTCGGGACATATTCCTCATAGGGAATATCCCCTGTCGACAGCCCCGAGACCTCGTGCAGCTCGTGCAGAGCAAGGCCCATCTCCCCGACCGGAGTGAAGAACGTCCCCGTCGAAGGATTATAACGCTCTAGAATCCCGAAGAAGTTCTGAGAGCTTTGAGGAATCCCCCACTGCACGGCCCTGACTGCCGAGTACAGTCCCACGCGCTTTAGCAGGCCCCCGAGCTCGGTAAGGACAAAGCCGACCATCCTGCCCCACCAATAGTTCTCCGTGGAACGAACCCACCCCGGCGCACGGAACCCAACCGGGTAGTCACCCTCCTCCTCCATGATGGCGTTGAGGAAGGTAGCACCCAGTTGTGGTATCTCCCCAGCTGGAACCTCAGTCCTGCGCGACCCAGGGAAAAGGCCGATAACTGACCTGTCATGGCTATCATGACGGTATACTTTGTGGGAACCCAAATCACCGAGAGTGATCTCGGGAACATATCAAGTAAGGTCCCATTCCATCTTCCGAGGGACGGACATATGCTGGAAGTAGGACAGCGGGAACATCCTCTCCATGTCTGGAAGAAAGAATCTTCCACCCTTTATTTGACGGAGTCATTTGTAAGTTCCGTCATACACGCTATGGCCGCCCTCGTGGATACGATCTCCGAAGAAGAAGGCAGGCTTCTCCAGCTTGATGCCAGCATCTGTTGCGAATGCTGCATCAGTCATAAACACCCGAAGAGTTCTCATGTCAACATTTGAGAGCCTCTCTCTGCGATCCGGTGACTTGTCAGCAGTCACAGGAACGGTCCTTTGTAATACAAAAGTCAAATCCCGGTCAGCACCACCTACATGACCAAAGTGGCACTTCTTGGCGAGTGAAGTAGCAGGACGTGGCGCTGCAAAAAGAAAAGGACACTTAGTTAGATACTCTATCAAAAGCATAGAAAAAAAATGCTAAGTGTTCATAATCCGCACGCAGAAGAGACACTGGACGCAGGAATTATCAAATTCGCGTCCAGACCTGCGCATCCACGCAGAAGAGACACTGGACGCAGGAATTATAAAATCCGCGTCCAGACCTGCGCATCCACGCAGAAGAGGCACTGGACGCAGGAATTATCAAATCCGCGTCCAGACCTAAGGGATCGGCGTCTCCACAACATTCTCCTTGATGTCGCTTCTGGGGTGCGAAAAGAAGGGAGTTATCCACCTTAACCCTTCCACCACCATAATCGTCAGAAGTTAAGGAGGGTAACTCCCTTCCTTTCACATCTCCAGATGTCAAAGTGCTTGGACTCGGGCGCCAGATTCATCAAAATCAGCAGCTGATGAAACAGAACGCAAGGATCAAATCCGCGTTCTGTAAACTAAGTCCGCGTCTGAACCCTTCACAAATAGAAAATATTCCAAGTGAAGAATCTGAAGCGCAGGACTCAAGGGCGCGAGGGTCCAAACCCGCGCCTCGGTTATCATCCCAAAGACTGCGTCTGGGAATCAAACACGATTTGAAATTCACGTGTTAAGGGTTCTTAAAAGTTCTTTGAACTTTCTTTAATGGCGAAACTTCCGCCTAAAAGGCCTTTACCTTGGAGACCTGGGAGAACGACGTCCTGTGCAGAGGAGGAGCTGCCCCTCTGGGCCTCGGCAATGGTCGCCTTAGAGGACGACGCGGTCGGCTTGGCCTTGGGTGCCATTGGTGATCAGAAGTCAATGAAGAAGATGAGCAGTAATGGAGAAGAAGAACTCTCTTAAATCTCTGAGTAAGCGCGTTCGGAGAAGAAGATGCATCTCTCCAACTGTTGCCTTTTATAGGCACAGGGATTCGCGAAGATACGCGGCGTGTGGCCCGGTAGACGCTGCAGCGAGTCGCCGCTTGACGCGTGTAACCAAATCGTTTCTGAAAGGAGAAGATCATGCGTCGCAACCCCGCCACGAGTCAGCAGTCGACACGTGGAGCAGTTCATTTAATGAACCAGGAAATCCGTGCGCCGAAAGGCGAAATTTCGCCGGTTCCCTAGGCCAGCTGGCGGCGTAATCATGACATGGCACAGAATTCGCGCCCAAAGAACGCACCTCCTCGTTGGACATGCCACGTCAGCCTCTCCATGAATGCATTTGGAAGGTCGCGTCTCTCTAAGAAATTCGCGTCCTTCCAGCCTGGCCAAATATCGCGTCTGCCTTCTGAAGATCAGTCACGTCTCCATTGCCAAAGGACGCACGTTACAGAAATCGCGCCTTTACAGCAGTACCATCTCTGCTTTTTGAAAAAGAACCTGCGTTTGGCCTCCTGCTTCTGCAAAATCAGTTCAACAGTACACTGACGCAAGCAGACGACTAACCACTCCTGGCTTAAAGCACACTCGTGACAGACTAAAAGCAATCGGGGAGGTTTAGACTGTGCATCTAAACACTCAACATGATCAACTCTGGGGGCTTCAAAGAGTTCAACAGTATACTCACGAAGACCAACTCCAGATAAGATTAAACCCGGAGCATTAACAGTCTAGTCATGAAGGCAAATGCAGCTAGAATCCAAAGTATTTCGAAATTCGTCCCAGTTAACTGCGGAATATCGAAAACTTTGGAGGGGGTTCTGTAGGCTGTCTAAAAATCACCAGGACAGGCCACCAAAACACAGAGATCCAAGATCCAGGCGCAAGGCTAAATGTGACAATCAAGACGCGAGAGATAGTCCGCGTCTCAGCATCAAGGCGCGTCGGCCCGAAGCCCGCGTCTCAGCATCAAGGCGCGTCGGCCCGAAGCCCGCGTCTCAGCATCAAGGCGCGTCGGCCCGAAGCCCGCGTCTCAGCATCAAGGCGCGTTGGCTCAACGCCCGCGTCTCAGCAACAAGGTGCCCCCACCTTGGTTGTAACCACCCCGATTATGGCGCCATCCACCGCCCATGTAGCGGGGAAGTTGGCCCTCATCGTGGAGCACTTTTAGGGGGCACGATCACCCCTAAAAACCCTATAAATAGTCCCGTCACTATTGAAGGAAGAGGGGGACGATTATCGGGCAAAAGAGAGATTCCGAGAAAAAAAGGAGAGATCATCGACAGAGAGAGAGAAAACCCTTCAGCGAGCTTACTGAGTACTAGCCGCTCTTCGCCTACCTCCTCTTCTAGAGTTTGGTAGACGGAGCTGAGTTACTCCCTCTACCGACCGAAGAGGAGATCCCCGACGGTCCAAACAGTCATCCGGTCAACGGAGAACAAGATTCACTCTCCACCGCCACCCGAAGAACCCAGCACTAAACAAAGGGGGAATTCAAGATTCAATATTCTCCCTCCCTTGTAACCGGAAGATTAAGCCGGCTGTAATTTTTTCATCTGATTCAAGGAAACGTTACACCAGCGCCCCTTTTTCCGTGTCAAACAGTAATTCGTAAAAGACTTTAAGCAATTCAACTGCCACTCACTTGCAACTCAATTACCACTC
The DNA here is from genome assembly GCA_038442645.1 of Agave tequilana. NCBI lineage: Eukaryota > Viridiplantae > Streptophyta > Magnoliopsida > Asparagales > Asparagaceae > Agave > Agave tequilana. Next base: position 56,705 of record JAVJIF010003720.1, read on the forward strand.
ACAACCCACTTACAGTTAATTTTGTAATCATGTAAATTTGTATTATTTTTTATGTTAAATATTAATTTTTTTAATATTTAGAATTTTTAATATTTATTTGTATTATTAAAATTTTTGACACCAGCAATAGTCAATTTTGTGGTCAATTTTTTTTCAATTAAGACATATATTATGACAACCAAACACCGTAAAATACAGTACACTTTTCCACTTATAACTTTATACTACCAACCAAACATCGTAATACTTACATGTGTGTAACTCATTTACAGCTGTAAAAGATTTTATCAATTACGATTGACGAATTACGATCAATTACGATAACTAAACAGACTCATAACTAAACCCACACGTGAACTTTTGTTTCATGTACTTTTCTTTGATGGAACAGAGCGGCCCATTCTCCCACTTTTCTCACTATTTTTTAAAAGCATTTTAGCACGCATGCAGTAAAATCTGGGCAATAAAATAATCCCACGACCACGACGGGCAACCGCCCAGCCATCGAATTAATTCCGTGTCCGTCGAATTTACAGTATTACCACCATCATCATGCACGAGCAGCTCAACCTATTTCAAACGACAGCAGCCCGCATCGCGCTGAGATTATTGTTTTCTTTTCTGGGACGGAAGTGGGAAGACGAAAGTGCGTTGACGAAGAAGCGAGAAAGTTCATTTCACACATCTGATGTTTGTTTAGAATCAGAAATGAAAAATAATTTTTTTTCGCTTTTACACTTTATTTTTATATAATTATTTTTTTTACTCTCAAGGTGATACAGTTAATTTTACGGTTATTTAAATTTTATTTGTAATAATTTATAACTCAAAACAATTAATTTTGTGATTATGTAAACTTCACTTGCAGCCTAATCATAATTCAAAAAAAAATTATAATTGATATTTATTTTAATATTATTTTTTGGTTGACTTTTTGGTTAATTTTTTCACTTTCATTTCTACATTATTAACCAAACACTAAAAACACAATATATATTTTTTCACTCATACTTTCACATTAATATTATAACTAAACATCAGAAAAAGAAAAATACATTCCCAATTTCTTATATTTTTCTCATCTCTTCCTCCCCATTTTTCACTTCCCCCTATCCCTTCCACTTCCAGCAAATCAAACAGGCCCTTAGTTTGACATTAGTCTCGGGTGTTCTACTAATGATTATTTGCGTGCCTCTTAATTATTTCATGCGACAATTAATTTTTCTTTGCTGCCTTTTGAGAAACTCTTAATACACAACTAAGAACAACGTTTATAGGATTAGAGGCGATCATTCAGTTTTCGAATCGTAACATGACAACTAGACAATAATGAAATACAGGGCGCTTATACCCTCACCGTTTATCTCCAAAATTCTTTCTATTATAGTATAAGTTTAAAAAAAAAAAAAAACTATTGCTTTTATTAATTGTAACTAGTTTATAAGTAATTCTTTTGAAATTTCTCACACAAAAATTAATATCACGAGAGTTCTCATGTATTTGAATAAGTATCATAAAACCGTCTAAGAAAAAAAAAAATGTCATAATGATATAAACACGGTGTCTAAAAATATGAAAAATATTTCCTATTTTTTTCTAGTATCTCGTGACACGAAAGTCCCACCCACGTACAAACTGTCCAGTAATTATGGAAACGAAAGCAAACACAAATTCACACCACATGATTTTAAAGAAAAATATATATATATTTTATGCACCATCGGGCCTGAAAGGCCTTGCTAACAAGGTCCAACAAGTTGAAAAGGTTATGAGGCCTGGCCCAAATATATAGAGGAACAATTTTAACGATGGGCTCAATTTGGGCTTTATGATTTTTAACATTTGATTTGGGCTAAATAATAGGGATTATGATGTTACATCTCGTGCTGAATTGTTAGGGTTTATGTATAAATGACCACGTAATTGATTGAAAGTTATTGTTTATATAACCTTTTCTTAATAATTTTGTTTTATATTACAATTTTCTTAGTCTTACATTGGCGTATACTCTGCTTGTTATTGCTATTCTGTGATTGATTCAGTGTCAACCTTGATTGAGATGAAGGTTTATGATGTCTTATATTGATAATTTTTGTAGCTCAACTTAAACAGTGGTATAATGTAAGGATAGGGTTTCTTTATTTTTCTACATTGCAGTCTTTATTTTAATTATTTCTGCTTGTTAATTGTGTTGAAAATCTCTTATTCTTAGGAAATGTGCTAAGTTCTAAAATGGATCAAGGGGAATAGTTAATCCACCTCCTCTTGTTAATGAATTAGCCATTATTAATAAGAAATATTTGCCTCATTCATAAGAAAATGATAAAACAACTGGATTAACTAAAATTTACTGTCATAACTAAATTAAGGTTAAATGGCTAACATAGTTAATTCAACCATTCATTTAAGCTGTTGGATTCACTAAAGCCAGCGATTCTACTTGGGAAGCTTACATACCAGATTGTATCTACGTATCATAATTGTCTGGGTTGCTAACTCAACGGTAGAGTATTCGGCTTTTAAGTGCGACTATAATCTTTTACACATTTGGATGAAGAAACGAATTCGTCCAGACTATTGGCAGAGCTTATAAGACTTCGACTGATCCTGAAAGGTAATGGATGGAAAAAATAGCCTGTCGTAATAATAAGAAAATAGAATTTTCTCTTATATTCTTATTATTTTTAGTAGAATTTTGAGTTGATTCCCACCGGAGACTGCCAAGAAGAGGGCGAAAGGACCAAGGTGCCCAGTGACTGGAAAGAGAATCCAAGGGGTTTGCAATTCAATCCTTCTCAGAATGTCATTTTCTTTCAAAGTTTTGTGTGTCTCTGGCATTGAATCATGGATTGTTCCTTTAGATTGTTCCCCCTATGTGAATATCATTATTAGAGGTTATAATTCATTGTGATAGCTACATGCATGAGCATATATGTGTATATATATATATAGGTTACTGTATCTCAGCCGGCAGGCTGAGAGACTTCTCTCAGCCGGCGGACGTGGCAAAATCACCGCCTTACATCTGTAATCAATTTTGGCGGACAAATCTTGAAAAATCCCGCCCAATTTAATGCCTGTCACCTCAACATTGTATTTTCTGAAAATACCCTCCCTCACAACTTTCTACCTTATGTAAAAAAGTTGGCTTCCAAAAAAATTTACAGCTCTAAAATTTTAACCGGCGATTCTGATCCAAAATAGTTATTTTCTTTCACAAATTTGATCCTTTTTTTAAAAAAAATATTTGCAACTGATGGCGCCTAAGAAATCATCCGTGGAAAAAGGTACTACAAAAAATGATATTTTCAAAATTTTTTAGCGTTTGTGTATTTTAATAGTTTTAAATTTTTTCCAGATTTATTTCCGAGGTCGTATTTTTTTAATTTTTTTAATCTTGGAAACATGGTCGAAGTTAAGAAAGAGATTTTGAAACTTTAGATGTCGAATAAATTTTTAAATTTATAAATTTTGTAACATGACGATAAAGGTCCTATTTTTTTAATTTTTTTTATTTCCTTCTATTTTTACTATGTCGCAGTATTTTCGAAAAATTTATCTGCATACACTGCATGCGATCTCGGTCGCAGTTGATAAAATTATAGTTTCAGATTTGTGTGACTTTGATTTTTTTTTCTTTGGACCTTTCCTTGTAGCCGAATGCGACGTTGGTCGCAGTATATGAAACTTACTTTTTTTTTCCTTACATACTGACGACATGGGGTCGCAATTATTTAAATATGAGTTGTCGTCTCTTGCGACCAAGGTCGCAGTGTATTTAACATCATTTGTTTTATCATACTTGGGTCGCAGTTGTTTCTGATTGCAGTGTAGTCTTATGTGACCTTGGTCGCAGTGTCGAACCGGGTCGCAGTTGTTTCTCATTGCACTGTAGTCTTGTGCGACCTAGTTCGCAGTGTTGACCCGGTTAGCAGTATTTCTTATTGCACTGTAGTCTTATGCGACCTTGGTCGCAGTGCGGTATTGTGGTCGCAGCTGTTTTTATTGCAGTGTAGTCTTATGCGATCTTGGTCGCAGTGTCTATCCTGGTCCAACTTTATGTTTGCAATGTACGATTGCGACTGTGGTCGCAGTATATAAAAGAAAATATGTTTTTTTACAAACATTGGTCGCAGTGTATGATCGCACTGTAGACTTATGCGACACTGGTCGCAGTGTCGTCCGGGTGCAAGTTGTTTGTGTTTACATTGTATGACTACGACCGAAGTCGCAGTTTATTAAAAACAAGTTGTTTATGTTTGTGTCTACCCTGGTCCAACTTTTTGGAATAACCAAACAAAAGTATTCCTCTGCTCATCAGCAAGCAATGCACAGCCGAACAAAATTGACTGCCGGTGATGATTTACTCCAGTGAATGGAGCAAATGGCAAGCTCAAGTGATTAGTCCTGTATGTTGTGTCAAAAACGATCACATCACAGAACCTCAGATACGACGAAATAGCTCTTCCATCAGCCCAAAAAATGCTTCTAAGTGTGCCCGCGTTATCGACTTCACTTGAAAAGAAGAATTCTGGATCAGTCTCGGCTTTCTCTTGAAAATATTTGATAATATCTAAAACTGGTGACCGCAGTTATTTCTACGTTGACGAGTGAAATCAATAACTTGTTGAGGGCTCACTTCTTCACAGCCTTCTCCCTCGCTCATTGCATTAACAACGCGGGAAATATTTGAAGGCCGCATTCCAACATCAACCAGATTGCTCATAATGCTTCTGCTAATTTTTGAACGATGATTCTGGTGAGAGTAATGGTGATGTACCATATCCGGGCTTGACAATTCATGTGAATGAGTATCAATAAATTTTGTGATAACCCAATGTCTTTTGTCCAAAAAAAATGAAGACGGATATGCATCTCAGCAGGACAAGCTACTATAGTGTTAACTCGACGATGCACTGTAAGCCCCTCTTGTCTTTTGTCACACAACTTCTTCAGACCTTCCTTGTTGCAGCAAAATTTTCTGCAAATAATCTCATAAGGAGGCTTCCGTGACTTATCTGTACCTTTTCTTCTCACGCTAAAACCTCTATCCTTGCAAAACAATTGTAGAAATTGTATGCTTCCATATCCGACAGGAACTGTTTCCTTATAAACTTATCTGAGCTTCCAGACATTTCTCCATGAGCATTCATATCCTACAAAAAACAATTACACGAATTAAATGAATATAAATAATTTTAGATATCACTGTATTATAAAATATAAGTTATATAAATGCGACCAAGGTCGCATAAGAGATGAAAACTATATTACTTCTTATCAAATACTGCGACCTTGGTCGCAGTTATCCGTATGAGAAGAAATCTATATTACTTCTTACTAAAGACTGCGACCTAAGTCGCAGTAAATAAAATTAAGATTTCACATACGACATGAAATCTATAATACTCTTTTAATGAAGATTGCGACCTAAGTCGCAGTTATCCGTATGTGAAGAAATCTATACTACTCCTTACTAAAGACTGCGACTTAAGTCGCAGTTATCCGTATGTGAAGAAATCTATATTACTCCTTACCAAAGACTGCGACTTAAGTCGCAATTACCCGTATGTGAAGAAAGCTATATTACTCAAAAGACAACTGAAGGGTTGCGACCGAATATTAAAACGGCCATTACCCAAAAAAAAAGATTTTACAACTGGAGATTATTTTCAAATAAGATTGCGATCGAATATTAAAACGGTCGCATTTCTGAAACTTTAAATCATTTGTTATAGGTCGCAGTACCTCATAGACTTAAAGAGAAAAAAATTCAATATTTAAGAAATTGTTTTAAAAAAAATGAAACAATTAAAACCTGTTGATCGGCATGCAAATATGTCAATCCTTCAAGATTTTCAATATTCTGAGAGAAAGTAGAACCAGATGCAATATCTTCCATATTTAGATCGCCAGTAGACTGCTCAGACGTTGACATTAAATATTTTGGAGAAAAAATTGATCTGAAAAGATTTTATATTTTCAGAAAAAAGTTTATCGCAGGCTGAAAAGGAGAAACTAGATCTTTCAAAAAGAGGTAAGGAAATAGGGGGAAAAGTAATTCATATAGAATAACCTAAAACCTATAAAGAGCGGCAAAAAAAAGGGGAAAAAATAATTATAAACAATAAGAAAGGTTACCGAAAGAGTTGCTTTTCATAAGGGGTATTTGGTAATTTAACTTCTTCCTAAAAGCGTGCCGCAAGACAGTGAAGTGACAAATTGAGGCACGTCACCGCAGGCTGAGAGAGTACTTCAGCCCGCAGGCTGATATACATTTTTCTATATATATATATCGGGTATCCTCTAGTTCTTATATGCCTATATGCCCCATTACGTTTGTAGATCATAAACATTATTATTTTTTGTATGAATGTTTTACTTTTGCATAGTTCATTTTGCTTGTTCTCTATATGGTCAAGTAAGCAGTCATGTGAACATCTCTGTTTATGTTTACTGATTATATATATGCATATACGTACATGCCTTCATCATGAAAAAGTACAAAGAGACTAAATGGCTACTGGGAGAGGACTAGAACAATGAACCAACTTTTGTGTAAAATTTGCATCTTGTCTAGCTTGTGGTATACTTGAGATCACCAAAAGTTTCTAGATATTTTCTAGCACTGATATTTGATGTTATAAGATTGATAGAGTGAACGCCATGTGGCACACTTAAGAGTGTCTTTAAGCTTGATCTTTCAACTTGTACAATTATTAAACAATAGTTAAAATATGTTATTATGTGAATATATTGAGCGTAGTTATTATTTATATCTTGCCATATTGGATTTTGTTACGTGCCTTGCTGTAAATATGTATCTTATTATTATATTTTGATCTGAAAATTAATGGATGATATGCATTTGTATCTTTAATTATTATTTGAAGACTAGACACCCCAATCTACATATACCTTATTTTATTAGGTATTGAATATCAGTTCTGAATTACACAATTGTTGAGTTTCAAGTGTAAAGAGTAGATGATTCTTTTTTAAGCCCAACACTCTTAACATCATCATATTCAAAAACCAAAATGGAGCATCAACATTTACGCTATATTAGCAAATGCTTAAAATGGGAATTCTGTATTTTGTGGATTGTTGGAAATATCCCACTATTTTCCGAAATTAAAGACATGCAATAATTAACACTTGTTTAATTATTTTATCAAGAATAGAATCAAATCAATTTTAATCCCTAAGCATGCATTTAATTAGAAAATTAAAATCAAATAGAGTCAACAAGCTGGCCTGGAGAATGTAGTCGGGATACACACTGCTCTAGTGGACGGATGGACGGTCCTATCGCTCGGATGTTGAATGAGCCTGTCCACTAGCGGCAAAGACTTCTAATAAATCACCAACACATGGGATCGAGCGTTATCATCAGGCCTCTACTCAGATGATGAACGATTGCCCAGAAATAAAGAGAAAGAAATAAACAAAAAATAGTTTTTTTAACACTGAATCCTTTCCTCCTGGAGAGCAGGCCTCAGATTTTTTTTTTTTTTTTTTAAGGGAGAAAAAGAAAAATGTGTCTTATAATAATAAAAAAAGGTTATATTTATAGGCTTAGACGGAAGAGTGAGAGAGTTATTAGGGTTTGCTAGTTATCCAAGAGACTAGGTCACTAGGTTAGTTAATGACTTAGTTTAGATTGAAAAAAAATCAAGTTATTAATAAGTTTTATCCAACAGTCCCCAAAAAACTTGAATTTCAGTGAAGACAATATAAAACAACACGATTTAAACAAAACTTTTTCAATCTAGACTAAGTCATTAACTAACCTACCGACTTATTCTCTTGGATAACTAACAAAGCCAAATAACTTTCTAACCCACACTCTCTCTAAGCCTATATATAGAACCTTTTCCTTTCATTCTAACACATTTTTCTTTTTCTCTCCCTCTGAAAAAACACGAGTCCTGCTTTTCGTGAGAAGGGCTTCAGTGTTAAGAAAACTATTTTTTGTTTTGTTTTTTCTCTTCGTTTCTGGGCAATCGTTTCTCATCTGAGCATATGTTTGGTGATAATGCTTGATTTCAGGTGCTGGTAATTTCAAAAGAGCCTTTACCGCTAGATGACGGGGTGATTTGACGTCCGAGCGATAGGATCGGCCATTGTCTGATAACGCAGTGCGTAATACAACTACATTTTTCATGCCAGCCTTTTGACTCTATTTGAATTTCTAATTAGTTGTATGCTTAGGGATTAAAACTGATTTGCTTGTATCTTGATGAAACAATTAACCAAGTGTTAATTATTGCATGTCTTTAATTTAGGGAAATAGTGGGAAATTTCCAACGTGGATGTCATTGTTGAAATGATAGCTTTTTTCCTCCAGACAGCGGTACAAGTATATTATATTGCTTGTCTGAAAAATAAATTGGTGGGATATTGAGTCTTAAATCAAAATTTAGTGCTTGACTGAACTTTTTTTATAGCTAGCACGTGGAAATTAGGGAATATCTTCCAGACGTTGTATTGTGTTTATGTGCTCATGAGTTCAGCATCTATCATTTCTGTTATCTGCTTGAGTTGCTTTTACTGTTAAGATCGTTCATATTCCAATTTTTTTTTTGCCTTGTTTTACTGCATCCATCATCTCAAAAATGACTCATCTTTGGTCTCTTTTCTATTTTAAGATTCCTCATCGTCCACGCCTTTTTGGTAGAAGAGCAGAAGATTGTGAAGAAGGTTTTGAAGATTCAGAAGGCCAAGGAAAAGCAAACCGGCAAGAGTTAAAAATGAGTGTAACTAATAGGGAGTGTTTGGTTACGAGGAAGTGGCCGAAAGTAAGGAAATAGGGAAGTATAATTGCTCACTTCTCTATCTATCCAAATACCGAAAAAGAAAAAATAAAAAAACACATTTTCTTTTTCTTTTTTCTCTTTTCTCTTTTACACAACCATTTCCTCACTTTCAGAGTGCTACAGTTAATTTCTGTGGTCATGTAAATCTCATTAGTAATAAGGTAATACAAAACAGTTATTTTTTTTTTTAATGATGTAAATTTCACTTGCATTCTACTTACAGTCTATTTTTTATTTTTTTAATTAACGTTTATTTTAATATTATTTTGCGATCAACTTTGTGGTCAACTTTTTCACTTTCACTTTCACATTATCATCCAAACACCAGAAAAGACATACCATTTTTCATATCATACTTTTTAATAACATCCAAACACTGAAAAACTTACTAACCAATTCTCAAGTTTCAAAGGGAACTATTGTTAGTTATTCTGCTTAACAAGAATCAATCTGACAACTAATCAAGATCACTGAGTTATCAACAATCTAATTGGCCAGGTCGGCAAATATCAGGTGGGAGGTTTTCCGTTCAATAGAACGTTCCTTAATTTAAGAACCACCTTTTAATTTCCTTCCTTGGTTAAAGCACCAATTAGACTGAATCTAAATCAGTCTCGATATACTGTAAAGTATATCCCCTGTATAAAGGACTTAATCCACTTATACAGTATTTAGAGTGAGGTACGCTTAAAGCGAATCTCCTTAAGACAATTACGTCCCCCGCACTGGTGCTAACGGGATAATGGACGCTGGTCTCCCAAGATACAACACTCTTTCACGGTATTTGGATAGCACTACCAAATCACCGTACGGTCGAACCGTAGTCAACCAGTACCTTCACAGGATTGTTGAAGCAGCGGTACAAGGACAAATTTCAAACGAATATTTGCCTTTACTCTCTGGAGGAGCACCCACTGTTGAGGACGAAGGAAGGTTGAAGAATATCTTTCTTCAGAAGTATCAGATTCAGACAACAATTCTTATAAAAGAATATGTTGAATTTTCTGATTCCTCTTTCAGAACAATTTGGCAGAATCTCCTTTTAGGAAGTCGCTTCGGATTTCCACTTCACGCTGGAAGTCGCGGATTCCACTTCACGCTGGAAGCACAGTTCAGAACGTTGGAAGAACAGTTCAGAACTCAGTATAGAGAGAGAGAGAGAGAGTGTTCAAACTCTGTTGGTGTGTCTGAGAATGAACCTCTGGAGCGCTATTTATAGCGCTCCGGAAGGGTATTCTCGTCCGCCAAAAGTCAACACTTGCGACGGTTCGGACAGAACCGTCGCAACCGTTCAACCGCACGGTCGGTTTTCCGACAGCGGTTGGCGAACGGTTCGGATCCGTTCGCGCGGACAACCGTTGGCGGGCAGGAGCGGATTGGGTAGTGGAGTGGAGCGGATCTGTTCGGCCCATACCCTGAAACCCGATTCAAAAAGAACCAGTCCAGGTAGGGAACCCGAACCCGAACCCAGACCCAGACCCAAGCCCAAGCCCAAGCCCAAGCCCAAGCCCAAGCCCGGACTCGGTCCCGAGCCCGCGCCTGGCCCCGGCCCCCCCGACACCGGCGCCGGCCGGCCGCCGCCAACGGCGGCGCGCGCGCGCACGCATGCATGTGCGAGCATAATTCCCTCCTTTTCGCGCGCGAAAACTCCAAGTACCCAAAGGGCACGCCCTTTGTTCTCAATTTTCTCTATTTATACTCCATAAGCTTCCATCACACGGCCAATGTGGGACTAAATGCTTTTAGCTTCCTTTAGTCCCATTTGGCTTTGAATTAGGCAAACTTTGGACTTGAATATCTCATTCATTCGAAGTCAGAATTGAACATGTGAATATACCACGTTCATCACCAATGGAAGGAGAACACACTCCAACCATCATCAGTTGATTCGATCAACGGATCTCTCCATAATTCAACTCGAAGATTCGCCTTTCATATTCTTCAATTCTAACAATCCCCCACAATGAATGGAGAATTCAAAGAAATGACACACAAAGAGACTGACTCTATTGTGAAAGGTACTTGAGAAAAAAAACTGCATAAGGATAGGTGAACTAGGTCTTGAACCTTCCATAGTGAAAGGTTTATCGGACTTACTGGCTAATCAGTGAACTAGGTCTTGAACTGTTAGCCGTTAGTGTAAGCCAAGTCAACAAGCTTCACACAGTGACTTTCCAAATCAACTTTGGTTCTCGGTTGTGTCCGTTTTGGCCCTGGACATTCTTGGTTTCAGAGAGTATCTTTAGGGAATAACAGCCTCCATAGAAATTCCCAAAGAGCTGACCCAACTCTATACTCACATAGGTGATAGACCTATTAAGAGTAGTCTACTTTACTCCACTTGTTTAGTAACAAGATATAGGCATCATTAAAAGCGTTAAGCTTATCCTTAACCCACTTGTAGAAAAGCACTTATGTGCACCTTAGGAATGGATTGGAGTCAAGCTCCCAAGTGCTTACTTGCTGAGTCAATCATAACTAGTTTTTCCTCTTGAACTTAGTCCGTGGGATCTCCAGTCGCTAAGTGAGGTTTCCATTAAGCTGACTCGGTAAGGTTAGGCTTTTAAACCTATTCCCCTCGATGCGCAGTTTATACGCTCTCCACTTAAACCTTTAGTAAGCGGATCCGCTAAATTATCCTTTGACGATACAAAGTCAATAGAGATAATTCCATTTGAGAGCAACTGCTTCACGGTATTATGTCTACGACGAATATGTCTAGACTTACCGTTGTATATAACATTTTGTGCCCTAGATATAGCTGCTTGATTATCGCAGTGTATACATATAGCGGGCACTGGCTTTTGCCACAATGGTATATCTTCTAAGAATTGTCGAAGCCATTCTTCTTCTTCTCCAGCCTTATCTAAGGCTATGAATTCCGATTCCATAGTGAAACGGGCAATACATGTTTGCTTAGAAGATTTCCATGATACCGCTGCTCCTGCTAGAGTAAATACGTATCCGCTAGTTGATTTTGATTCCTCAGAATCTGCAATCCAATTAGCATCACTGTATCCTTCCAGTACAGGTGGATATTGTCCATATTTCAAGGCATATTCCTTGGTATGTGATACGTAACCCAATACTCGTAGTAGAGCGGTCCAATGTAGATCACTAGGATTGCTAGTGTATCTACTCAACTTGCTTACAGCGTAAGCAATATCGGGTCTAGTGCAATTCATCAAATACATTAGACTTCCGATAATCTGAGAATATTCTAACTGGCGTATCCCAGTTCCTGTATTCTTATGAAGGTGGACGTGTGGGAGAAAAGGATTTGCATTCTCTTTTATCCCATGATCCTTGAATCTTTCTATCATCTTATCCACGTAGTGAGATTGAGATAGACTGATTCCATCTGGTGTTCTAGTAATTTTAATTCCTAAAATTACATCAGCAACCCCCAGATCCTTCATATCAAAACTGTTGGATAACATTCTTTTAGTGGACTTAATAATCTCAATATTAGTCCCAAGTATCAACATGTCGTCTACATAAAGACAGACAATGATACATGCATCTCCAACTGTTTTCGTGTAAACACACTTATTGCATTCATTGATAGTGAATCCATCTTTGATCATGACACTATCAAATTTCTCATGCCATTGTTTTGGAGCCTGCTTTAAACCATATAAGGATTTTACCAATTTACACACCTTGTGTTCTTGGCCCTTGACTATAAATCCTTCAGGTTGCTCCATATATATCTCTTCATTTAATTCACCATTTAAGAATGCAGTCTTGACATCCATTTGATGAATATCTAAGTTGTGCAATACTGCAATTGCGGTTAACATCCGAATGGACGTTATTCTTGTTACTGGTGAATAAGTATCGAAGTAGTCAAGTCCTTCTTTTTGCCGATAACCCTTGGCTACTAATCTAGCCTTGTACTTATCGATAGATCCATCGGGTTTTAATTTTCGTTTGAAAATTTACTTACACCCAATTGGTTTACTTCCAGGAGGCAAGTTTACCAATTCCCAAGTATGATTACTTAGTATGGATTCTATTTCGCTATTTATAGCTTCTTTCCACATTTGTGCTTCTGGGGTTGACATAGCCTTTTTGAATGTTTGAGGCTCGCTCTCAATAGCGTATGCTATGAAATCTGGACCAAAATATTTTGAGATTCTAGATCTCTGACTTCTTCTTGGTTCAGTTTCCGCATTAACAATTGGTTCCTCGGGGCTTTCGTCCCTGAACGCCATCTCGTGTGTTCTTTTCCCAGAAGTCTTATCTGCTTCCCGTTTGTACGGAAAGATATCTTCAAAGAACACAGCATCTCGAGATTCGATAATCATGTTTACATGAATATCTGGTATTTCTGATTTATGAACCAGAAATCTGTAGGCACTACTATTCAAGGCATAGCCTATGAATACGCAGTCCATAGTTTTTGCTCCCAACTTAGTCTTTTTAGGTAATGGTGCTAGCAACTTTGCTAGGCACCCCCACATTTTGAGGTAATGGTACGAAGGTGTCCTTCCATGCCATAACTCGAATGGTATTAGACAAAGTTTCTTGTGGGGTACTCTATTTAGAATATAATTTGCAGTTAATAGAGCTTCCCCCCACAAGTTCTGCGGAGCTCCAGAACTTACGAGCATGGAATTAACCATCTCCTTCAAAGTTCTGTTCTTCCGTTCAGCAATTCCATTCTGCTGAGGAGTGTATGGTGCTGTAGTTTGATGTATTATACAAAAACTAGCACATAACTCACTAAAATCATTTGATTCATATTCTTCACCTCTATCGGATTTTAGAATCTTGATTTTCTTGTTGAGTTGATTCTCAACTTCGGCTTTATATGTTGTAAACATATTTATTGCCTCATCCTTACTGTTTAAAAGATACACATAACAGTATCTTGTACAGTCATCGATAAAAGTAATGAAATACTTTTTACCGCCTCTAGTTGGCATAAACTTCAAGTCACATAGATCGCTATGAATTAACCCTAAAGGTTCTGTATTTCGATCTATTGAGTGAAATGAATTTTTAGCCAACTTGGCCTCAACACAAATCTCACACTTGCGAATTTCTTCCAAGTTGAGTTTAGGAATATATCCCAGATTAGACAAGTTTTTCAAAGACTTGTAATTTACATGCCCTAATCTAGCATGCCACAAATTAGGAGACTCAAGCAAATAAACAGAAGAATTTCCTTTATTTATTAGCTTTGGGTACAAATACACAGACTTTTTATCAACCACTGCAACATTGGCTTTAAAAAGTCCATCAACAAGATAGCCCTTTCCCACATACATCCCTCCCTTAGTAAGTACAAATTTGTCGGATTTAAATACAATTCTAAATCCTTTCTTACTAAGTATTGATCCGGAGATCAAATTCTTGCGGATGTCTGGAACATGAAGGACATCGTTAAGAGTAAGCTCTTTCCCCGATGTCCACTTCAGGATGACCTTGCCTTTTCCTTCAATCTTTGAGGAAGCTGAATTACCCATGAACAATTGCTCATCTTTCTCTATCCTTTAATATTCTGAGAATAACAATTTCTCCGAGCAGATGTGCCGGGTAGCTCCAGTGTCTACCCACCAATCCTTATTGTTGGTTGTCAGGTTTACTTCTGACACCACAGCAGAAAGACTTGGAGATTCATGGTTGGTCATGTTCGCCTGTGGTTGGCTCTTCTTGTTCTTCTTAAGATGGCTGCGACATTCATTAGCTTTGTGACCTTCTTTGTTGCAGATGTAACAGGTCCATTTGAAGCGCATGTTTCTGCCGTCTTGAGCCTTGCCTTTGTACCCCTGGGAAGGCTTCTTCCTCTTCAAGCTTTTGGAAGAAGACGCTTTCCCCTTTGAGTCCTCGATCACATTTGCTTTTGCTTCGTAGGAGTTCTTGCTGCTCCTTTTCTCGGACTTGCGGTTGTCCTCCTCTATACGAAGCCTCACAATGAGATCCTCCAACTTTAGCTCCTTTCGCTTATGCTTCAGGTAATTCTTGAAGTCTCTCCATGCAGGTGGGAGCTTCTCCACGATTATTGCAACCTGAAAAGTTTCAGGAAGAATCATACCTTCGGCCTCTATTTCGTGCAAGATAAGTTGGAACTCTTGCACCTGACTGATGACAGTCTTACTATCCACCATTTTGTACTCCAGAAATCGTCCAACGACGAACTTCTTGGTACCAGCATCTTCAGTCTTGTACTTCTTGTCAAGACTGGCCCATAACTTCTTTGCCGTAGTGATAGGACTGTAGACATTATAAAGAGAGTCATCCAGTCCATTAAGAACATAATTTCGGCAAAGGAAGTCACCTTGTGTCCAAGCATCGACTGCAAGGACTGAGTCCCGATCAGTTCCGGGTTCTGGTGGATCCTCCTGCAGGAATTTGGCCAGATGAAGAGTGGTCAAGTAGAAGAGCATCTTCTGTTGTCACCTCTTGAATTCTGTGCCGTTAAACTTTCCTGGCTTCTCCGGCTTTGGGTTAGGAAGTGGAGTAGGCATCAAACCTTGGAGCGGTATGTTTGTTGCCTTGCTGGAGCTATCTTGATTTGTCTCAGACATTTTCTGCAAGTTCAAGCAGAACAGAAGTAAGAAACGATAATTGTCTTAAGATTGTTGGTTATTCTGCTTAACAAGAATCAATCTGACAACTAATCAAGATCACTGAGTTATCAACAATCTAATTGGCCAGGTCGGCAAATATCAGGTGGGAGGTTTTTCGTTCAATAGAACGTTCCTTAATTTAAGAACCACCTTTCAATTTCCTTCCTTGGTTAAAGCACCAATTAGACTGAATCTAAGTCAGTCTCGATATACTGTAAAGTATATCCCCTGTATAAAGGACTTAATCCACTTATACAGTATTTAGAGTGAGGTACGCTTAAAGCGAATCTCCTTAAGACAATTACGTCCCCCGCACTGGTGCTAACGGGATAATGGACGCTGGTCTCCCAAGATACAACACTCTTTCACGGTATTTGGATAGCACTACCAAATCACCGTACGGTCGAACCGTAGTCAACCAGTACCTTCACAGGATTGTTGAAGCAGCGGTATGTTTTCCATTAATTTGCAAAGGGGAAAACTTACAAAAAAAAAGTTTGAGGAGCTAAATTACAAGTATTCTTAAAAAAAGATTACAAGTAGATCTCCTCAGAGATTCTGGGAAAATGTGCCGATAGGAGTCTGGTCAGCGCGCGACCACTTTGTCCCTTTGACGATGCGAGCGAATAGATTCCCTTCTCGCCTGGTTCCGGGAATCAGAGAACAGAGGATTGGTAGAACCCTCTTGCTACTTCTCAAAACTGCCTTCTGTGAGGAATTCCTTCTCGCCTGGTTCCGGAGATTCCTTGAGGAAAAGAGGTTGCTAGGGTATCGCCACCCTGAAAGGAGAAGTATTTCTCTTGAAAGGTCTCTGAATTAGAGAACGCACGGTGCGTTATGAAGAAGTCCGATTCTCCTGATCAGCAGAGGATTGATTTGGGAGCAGAAGCCCACTTTGATTGATCGCCGATCTCTGGAAGCCTCCTCCCCTTGTGCCCCTAGCGGGCTATTTATAGGGAGAGCAAGGGTATAGTCGTCCCCTTGAAGATATGGAAACAGATTGAACCGAATCTGTTTGAATCTGGAAGTAGCCTTGCTGCGAGGCTAGGATAGCTTCTGCGGAGCTAGAAAATGGGCAAGTCGGTTGATCTTTCCGATTTGTTTTGATCCTTTTCATATCGTTGGAGGATTTTCTCTGATCCTCTTACTCGTTTCAAGAGAGTCAAGAGATTGCGGCAATCACCTGCCATATTTGAATCCTAATTGGATTTGATCAGATTGGATCCGATCTCATCAGGAGATTTGATTGGTCAAAGGTTGACAACGGAGCTGCCCGCTTTGAAGCTCATAGCGGAGCTAGAGGCAACTCTTGGCGAGGTCCGAAAAGAGGCTTTTCGGCGAAGCTATCAGTTAGCTTCCTGGCGATGCTCTGGATGATGCTAGCCTCTCAAACGAGGCTATCTCCTTGGGCTAATGTAATGCTAAATGCTAGCATCTTAGACCTGCTGAGGTCTGTTTAGAAACAATCCGGGTTCACTGTTCTGCTTGCTGGATCAGTGGAGTCCGGGCTGCTTCCTTATCCCTTGGAGGTGGGTGGAAACTGGTCTTCAGCTTGTCTGTCCCTTGTCTTTTGTAAATGTCAACAAGTTTAGACATCATTCGGACCAATGAGAATCTTGTCTTTTTGAAGTGTCAACAAGACCCCCTTCAAAGTTTTCGAGAGTCTGCAATAGCTCAGACTCCGAAACACTTTGAACTGCTGTGATAGTATGTGGAGTATGAACGTCGCCATGATGGTTGAGTTCAGCTTCGCCTTCAATCCTGCTTTGGGATGAATTCGCCAAAGAATTACACTGGTCCGCGAGTAGCTTCGCGTCGGGGTAGCTCCGCATCTGGGCTTCCAAGAAATAAGTTCGCTTTGGAACTCCTGTTGCCTTTTCAAAGCCAACTGCCGTGGGGCGGTTACGAGGAGGATCATTCCTTCTTTCGCGCCAATCGAGGGAGATGTTCTCTGATTTGCACGTTTCCAAGGGAGGATACTCCCTTTCTTCAAGGCGCCATAAGTGCCTTTTATGAGGGAGACGTTTTCTCCCTTTGCACGGTTCCAAGGGGAAACCGTCCCTTCCATCAAGGCGCAATAAATGCCTTGAATGCGCTCGTGCTTCCACGCTTGGGTGAGAGTGCTCAGGCCATGGGGCCTATAAATAGGACACTTGAGGTCCTCTGAAGAGAAATGTTTTGCCTTCCTTCTCTTCTCTTGGTTGTGAGAGATACTCAGATCTCTGAATTAGTGGGAAAGCCCACTCTGGTTGTCTAACCGGCCAAGGACCAGTAAGTCTTGATCGTTCAACGACTTCACCGATTTTAGGGGATTCGTCTCTCTTTGACAGCTGCTTCAGGGATTAGCTTCCCTTGATCTTCATCTTGCACTTGGCTGATCTGCAGAGAAGAATTTTGGCATAGCTTCCCAGTGAAGCTATCATTCTGACTTGATCACAGAAAGATCATTGCAAGTTGAGTCCGCTACACAGGCAGAACTTAGGACTTGGTCTCTTCAAAGGTTGAGCCAGTCTCGCCATATTGGTGAATGTTGAGACTGTGTCTGACTTTGCCATAGAGGTGAGGCTAGGACTTGGCGTTTGCTGAGCTAGTCCATTAGTTGCTGTGCAGGCGGAGCTTGTCCTCTGCTGAAGTCGGATTGCTTTGCCGCCCAAGAATCTGACTTAATATCTTTGCGGCTTTTTCTGTGCTTGACTGTTAACTTGCTCCAATTTGCCTTGCAGTGAGCTATGTTTGCCAGTCTGGTAACTTGATGGAAGAAACCATGAAATTGCCTTATGCTTCCCCAGTTGAAGCTTTACTTTTAAGCAGGAGGAACAATTCGGGGCAGCGGATGCGCGTCCCAGGGGCTGTTGGCAGCCTCTTATCCGAGATGATTCGTTCTGAGGTGAGGCTGGCCATCGCCTTTATCGGAGAGGATCCGCTTCAAGATAATGGGCGTCGCCTGTGGGATCGCCAGCATCATTGCCGACTTTTAACTTTGGTAGCCTTTGGGGGCGGTCCACTTCAGGAAAGCGGATATCGCGCCTGTTAGATTACTGGTACCACTGCCAATTCCCATTATACGTGATCTATCGTGTTGGCGGCGATAGGTTTTTATTGCCAGGCTTCAACAAAAATGGCCTAGTAAGATCTGCCATTTTTGTGGAGAAAAAATGACCATGTCCTTGCGGCACCACTGATTATGGTCTTATGCAGGAGGAAGGCCCTTCCTGTCCCGTTGGTCTGGCCTGGGAGCAGATAAAACCGCTTGTATGCCTTTTATGTAAATGACCTTGTTAGGCAACTTGGTGTGTTATATAAAACATAACTTTGATGTAATATCAAATGTACCCTTTCTATCAATAAAAGTTCATCTCTTGTTCATTTGATTTTTGCTCGCTTTCATTGGAAGTTCGGCCATTGCTGGGCTGGACTGTGTGCGGAGCTAAGGACATAGTCTTTCCTTCGAATGATCTTCGCGAGACTGGTGTGTACCGCGAGCAGCACGCTTTTTAGAGGGCTAAGGTAGGCCTCTCGGCGAAGCCCTTGAAGGACTGTGCGAAGTCCGCACTTTTGCACTAGTGCAAAGTTTAACTCTTAGTAGAGTTGAACCGGCGCTTCTCGGGAAGGCGCTTCAGGCGCTGTTTCGAATTAATTCGAAACGGCGGCATGGGCCCTTTTTCGAGGCCTCGTTTCAGGCGCTGATTGGCCTATAAAAGCCCGATCGGGCTGAACATGGAAAAGATCTCCTTTTTTCAGAGAAATTTCTGTCTTTTCCTCTCCTTCTTCCTCCTTTACTTCAGAGTACTTCGAGAACTTTTGCAGTTCTTAATGGCGCCCAAAAGACGAGCGGGTAAGAAAGCAGCGACTTCTGCGGCGGAGGGCCTTCCTCCTCCGGTCATCGAGCGACCAGTCACCGGTAAGGAATTTTCCTGTCTGATTGGAGACTGAGGTCTCTTTTCCTTTGGAGCCAGCCATTTGGCTATTTAGGACGATCGAATGGGATCTATCCTCATTAGGGAACTCGTTTCCCTGAACTTCCCTATTTTCCTTGCACCAGGGAAATAAAAACTGAACAGTTCTTCGTTTAGGCTTCCGTAGGAAGCCATTGCTTGGGCAGTCTCCATCCTGTTGAGGAACAGGATATGGGTCTGTTCCTTCAGTCGTGGCCACGAAGGACGACTGTCGACCATGATGTCCTTTTGATGACGTCAGCCCTTAGGGCTATGCCACTTCCTGCTTTAAGCGAAGTTGGCGCTTTGGATATTTTCTACAAAGATGCAGTCTTATCCATGAAGTGAAGCTTTTTCAAAGCTATCGCCTTGCAGGCCCTGCTTGCTGTGCGAGGCTATACCTTAGTGAATTTTTATGCTTTCGCATCCACTTGATTGGTGAACTAATCATAGCTCATTTCTGTTTTTGCAGTACATTACGCCTCCGGCCTCCAGAACAGTCTGTTCGGTCTAGCCAGTCGAGCAGGCGGAAACATCAGCCTGCAGTTCTATGGGCAGGCTTCATTGTTCAGCGAGCCGAGCTCCCTTGTATGGGATACGCTCATCCAGGACGGTCGTCCGCAGGCCATGCGGAGCATCTTGACTACGGCTCCGCTTGAAGATATCGACCGTCAGGCTTACAGAAAGCCTGACTTCATGTTCGGGGATGCTGCACCTAATCCCGATCGCCAGCTGCAGGCCGGTGAGGGCCAGTGGATCTTTCAGTTGGACGGCGAGAGATTCTATCTCCCGTCCACTAAGCTACATTTCCCTTTGTCCTCCTTCGCGGCTGTGACTCAGGCTCGGAAGATGGCGTGGAGTGTGAGCCGAAGCACTGAATCTGTCCATGTTGGGAGATTGTCATATCAGTCTGGCTATTCAGGGGCGGGCCCTCCTCGCAGCATAATGGGGCTGTACCCTGGGAAGGTATCGCGAGAACTCCCAGTGGGAGAGAATCCGGCTGTGGCGCAGACTTTTGGCGCCCAATTCTGCGCAGTTGGCGGGAATTACCCCGCTACTGACTTCAGGACCCCTGGTTGGGTTCATCCTCCCAAGACATGGTGGGCGGAGTTGACCAACTATGTCCTTGCTAATTTCGGGAAGGACTTGGAGAAGTTAAACCTCCATGAGGCCGTCAGGGCGACCTGCTACGGCATTGATATGAAGGTGGCGTGCTTCTACGCCGTCCTTGAGTTATACTGCCCTGCCTCGGGAACCTTCTTCACCCCAGTTGGTGAGTTGGGCATGGCTCTGCATGAGATGTGGGAAATCTCTGCCTTGCCTTTTGGGTCTCTTCCGTACGAAGAGTACTTTTCCTGTGAAGCGGAGTTGGCTCTGCTGGAGAAGCAGGAGCCTGCTTTGCTTGAGATTTACCGGAAATTGATGTGCCACTTGCACATTTGTTCCAGCATCCACACTGGTGGCAAGAGTAGCTCGAAGAGCTTAAAGAGCTGGGGGAACTATCTGTTCCCGGACATGAAGAGTGCGCCTGAAGCTGCTCATTGCGGAGTTGCTGAAGGGGACATCTTGGCCCGAATGGAGGCGCATGCTGAAAAGGACATCGTCGTGACTGAAGATGATGGTCCTTTTGAGGAAGGTGATGTCCTTCGGAGCTTTCACCACCAGGCTCGTCGGCCTATGCCTCGGAAGGCGCTGCTGGCCGGTTTCTTAACCATCTGGTTAAAGAAATGTGTGGTGCTGACATTGTCCACCCGAATGTCTTGCTGCCGGCTGTGCGCTTAGTCCATGGCCACCATCTGGGTCTTCTCCCGGCTATGGTGTGCTGTATCCAGAGGGGCCTTCGTGCGCTAACGGAGGCTTTCTGCAGACCATCGGCGTCGAGGAGAGGAAAGGGTGCCGTCCTGCCCTGTGACGGACCCAATCCTAGGGTAGGTTTACCGTATACCTACTTGATGGCGTGGTTCGCCTCGCACTGCCCGGCTTTGATTGGAGCTGGGGCGGATCCTCCGCAGGGTGTTCGAACGGCACTTCTCCGCCGCTTCGAGGGCTGTTCATAGCAGAAGATCTACGTGGCTGAGGCTCGTAAGTTAGTGCGTCGTTATGACGCCTATAGCCTGTTCCGCTGTTTTCCTCGCATGCGGGATGCGGGGTTCAATGAGGAATTCCATGATGCGAAATCGGGTGACTCTTCCATGAGTCGAGGTGTTTTCGAGTGGCTGGTCAGCATCCGGCCCTCGCATTTGCTGTTCAGGAGTGGGGACACCTGCTACCTGGAACCCTACGTTCCGAGCCGGTTTGCCCGCCAATTCGGGTATGACCAGCTGTACGTGGGCAACCCAAATCCGGACTTGAATTTCATGGGGAGCCTCATTGATGGGGCTCGTGCCTGGCAGTTCTTTACTGCGGATGGCACTGGGGCACGGCTACGCACGCCGTTGAGGGATCCCGGCCTTCGGACGACCCTGTGCTTCTGCCAATGGTATGCGGCTTCGAATTCCACGCCTTCTGGATTCAATGCCAATAGTTCGGGTGTGAGATTGATTGCTCATCGGATGAGGCAGAAGGCTTCTGAGAAGAAGGAGGGTAAACGAGTCCGTGTCCCTGGCATAGAGGAGTTCATCGCTGTGGATGATAGCGAGGCTTCTGATGCAGGGAGCCCTCGCTTTGAGGTAGGGACAGGAGCTGATGTCCGCGAAGCTGACACCTGTGAAGCCGGCTCCGGCGTGGTGGGGACAGCTCCCCCACGACATGTGGAAGAAGTGGAAGAAGAGGATTCTGATGTCCACTTCAAGAGGAAACGTGGGAGTGGATCCCGTAGGAAGTCGTTGGCGAAGAAGCCCCGTCGCCATGCTCCTACAATTGTGGTAGAGGGCGAACCCTCTACTGCGCTTCCTTCTGCTGCTCCATTAGTGGCTGAGCCGTCGGTTGCTGAACCGACTACTGGTAAGATTGGCCCCATCTAATATGCCTTCAGCGCACTTTAAATAACTCATCATTTGCTCTTTGTTGCAGGAGCTGAGGCAGTTGGAGAGCAAGGGGAACACTACGATCCCCTGTTCACTTATAGGGCTGCAGCCAGCTCTTCTGCTCACTCGCAAGAGTCTGGGAGTGGCGCAGCTGATGTCGGTCCTTCGGGTGTTGGGACCTCCAAAGGAAGTTCTGTGGAATCAAGCTCTGTTGAGTGGTCTGCAGGGGACTCGGCGGGCGAGAGCGGGCCGGCCCTTTACGTCGAGTCTGGTAAGAACTTTCCGATGGGACCCTTGGATTCCGATGCGGCTGACGAGGTGACATCGGCCTTCGGTATGACTACGATCTCTTGGTCTTCGCCTGTTTGCTGCGTCTCCTTTTTGATCTTTGGTTTTGTTGCAGGTATTCGTCCCCAAGGTGCATCAGCTACGAAGGAAGCGGAGGGTTCTCCTGAGAGGTTAAAGGGCGAGTCGAGTGCTTCGACCGCGGCGGATGCTGTTGTGTTGGACGCGCTGTATGGCGACCTCCCCTCTTATCAGCCCATGACAACTGAGAGGTCGGGGGTTGTGGAGACGACAGTCCCACAGATGCCTTCACTCCCGAGTGAGATGCCGGCGAGTATGGAGTTGAGGGTGATCACCAGCCCTGCCTCCCCAACTCAGGTGGTTGAGCCCGTTGCTTCAGAGGTAGTTACCAGCCCTTCCCTCGCGGTGGCTGGTGTATTAATTTCGATGAGGACTCCGCCGAGATCGTCCTTGGCTTGTCCTGCTGCTGTCGATGTTCCCGCTTCTTCTTCTGCGGTGGTGTCGGCCGGGCTGGTAGACTGCTCCGAGGTTGTCCCTCTACCAAAGATTGATGAAGCTGAGAATGACTTCATAGGTAATTTGGTCGATAGCTTCTATAACAATTTGGAGCAGACTATCGGTCTAGTCTTGAAAGGCTCGCCTGTGCCATTTTCGAAGCTGAAGGTGGTCCTCTCCCGAGGTATTGATTGCATTCGAGACTTTGAGGGGTACCATCAAGCTACTGCTCTGGAACTCCTGGTAGATGACCTTGAGAAGGACGTGGAGGAATGGCGCCGTCTCTATCGTTCAGACGCAGCATCTTTGGCTAATGGAAGGCTCACACATCTTGTTGCCCAAAGGCGCGAGGCTCAGCTTGCCGCTCAAGAGGCTGCTGAGACTATCTCCTCTGACTTGAAGTCCTTGGAGACAGAGGAAGTAGAGGTTGGGAGTGCAATTGACGCTTCCACCAGTGCTCTTCTTGATGCCGAAGATAAGGTTAAGAGGGCCGAAGAGATGATCCGGAAGGCAAATCTCCTCTTATCCAAAGCTACACAGATGCGTCATGAAGAGACTGCGCGGCTTGAGCAGCTCAGGGCTCAGAGTGAGGAACTGGCGCGGCAGAAGTCGTCACAGAGGGCGACTTTGGCGGAGGTCGAGGCTCGTCTGGCCTAGGCGGTGGACTTCGATGAGGCCGAGCTGAGATCACAGGCGCTGGCCCAAGCTGCTGATGACAGGAGAACGAGGCTAGCTTCGCTCGGGGATCGGATTCGATCTTACCATATATGCCTGTAGGCCATTGTATATGCTCCTCCATGTATCCCATCTTTTTGGCTTTAATAGAAAATTTTCCTTTTGACTTCTGCTGTTTGGATAATGAGACATGACTGTCTGTTGGTTCAGAGGTCGCAATGACATAACCAATTGAGATGTTGCCAGTCTCGAGGTTAGCCTATTGCGGGGCTGGAGTGAAGATACTTGCCTTTTGTAAATGTCAGCAAGTATGAGGCTTGTCTTTTGTAAATGTCAACAGGGCTCGAGATTGAGACTTAGCTGTCTGCTGGTTCAGAGGTCGCGATGACATAACCAATTGAGACGCCACCAAGCTCAATGATAGGGGCTTGGCTTTCTGCCAGTTCAGAGGTCGCAATGACGTAACTGGTTGAGGAGCCACCAAGCTCAATGGTAGATGAAACTCGGCTATCTGCCAGTTCAGAGGTCGCGATGACGTAACTGGTTGAGAAGCCACCAAGCTCAAAATAGGTGATACTTGTCTTTTGTAAATGTTAACAAGTATCGAGACCTTTCTTTTGTAAATGTCAACAGGACTCAAGGTTGAGACTTAGCTGTCTACTGGTTCAGAGGTCGCAATGACATAACCGATTAAGACGCCACTAAGCTCAATGACAGATGAGACTTGGCTATCTGCCAGTTCAGAGGTCGCAATGACATAACTGGTTGAGAAGCCACCAAGCTCAATGGTAGATGAAACTCGGCTATCTGCCACTTCAGAGGTCGCGATGACGTAACAGGTTGAGAAGTTGCCAAGTCGGATTGGATTTGGAAAGGTCTCGTCTTCTCGGGGAGAAACGAGGAAATCACTGTCATAGGTTTAATGTTAACGTAACAGCAGAATATGTGTGGTCCTACCATTCTATGGATGAGAATTGGTAAGTGACTTTGGAGGTCTCGCTCTCATGAGGAGAAATGAGGGGACTGCTGTCATAGGTTTAATGTTAACGTAACAGCGGAATATGTGGTCTTACCATTCTATGGATGAGAATTGGTAAGTGATTCTGGAGAGGGAATCAAGTGGGAGCAGATCCCTTGGGATTTTAAGCAAACCCCCAGCCACCAACAGGTTTGATATGCTTGGAGAAAGAGAGAGGCTCTCTTTGTGCGCATTCCGGACGCGCGGATCTCGATCAGAGGTGTAATGTTAACTTTATCGAGAGCAAGATCCTTGATTAAGGATAGTACTTCTTTAAGAATTTGCCATTGATTGGCATCATGAGGAGGTCGCCATCTGCAGTCGTAAGACGGTATGCTCCGTTTGAATAGACTGTCTCTATCACAAACGGTCCTTCCCATTTAGGCTGAAATTTGCCTTTGGTCTTGTGCGTCATAATCATCGGTCGTCTGACGGCTAAGACCAGATCTCCTTTCTGGAAGGTTCTTTGCTTAACCTTCTTATTGAAGGCTTTTGACATCTGAGCCTGATATAGCTCGATGTGTTGCTGAGCTTGCAGCCGCTTCTCGTCCAGGGCTTCGAGCTCTTGAAGACGCAGGCGATCATTGTCTTCTGATGTCATTTTAGTAGTCAGGGCTACTCGTAATGATGGCACCTGGATTTCCAATGGGATGACCGCTTCGCACCCATATACCAGGGAGAAAGGCGTATTGCGTGTCGGTGTCCGAACCGTAGTCCGGTAGGCCCAAAGGCATTCACCGAGCTTTTCGTCCCAATCTCGCTTGTTCGAGGAGACAAACTTCTTGAGCAGCTTGATGATTATCTTGTTGAATGCTTCTGCTAAACCATTGGCGGCAGGATTGTAAGCTGTTGAAGCCATATTCTGAATTCGGTATTTATCGCAGAACCGATAGAATCCTTGGCTTATTAATTGAGGACCATTGTCGTGGATGATCCGCCTGGGGACACCAAATCGATGGATGACCTGGTGTCTGATGAAGCTAACCAGATTGGAGGTTTTGACTTCGGCCAACGGTATGGCCTCTGCCCATTTTGAGAAGTAGTCGATTATTGCGAGGATAAACCGGTGACCTCTTGCCGAAGAGGGGCTGATTGGCCCTACGACATCAATTCCCCACACTTCAAATGGCCATGAAGCAGCAGTAGGGTGGAGCAATTCCGAAGGTTGGTGTATGAAGTCTGCATGGACTTGGCACGCTTTACACCTTCGTGCATATTGGGTGGCATCGGCTATCATGGTCGGCCAGTAATACCCAAGTCTGTGCAGCCTGTCTTTAAGCTTTGGACCCGGCTGGTGAGCTCCGCAAATGCCATCATGTGCTTCTTTAAGCACTTCCTGTGCCTCTGAATGAGAGAGACAACGGAGGAGGACACCGTCATATGAACGACGGTAAAGTATCCTCAAGGTTGGATCATAATAGAAACGGAGAGATCTTCGTCTGATGGAAGCCGCTTCTTTAGAATCGTCTGGAAGCAGACCGTGCAGAGTATAGTCAATGAGAGGGAAGCGCCAATCCCTCGTCTTAAGATTCATGGAGACATTATGGACTTCTCGGGCTCTTAGCACCTGCCTGGAGCATACAAGATGTCGGGTTGCGACTGTGAGGTGATACTCGGTGTCGGCTGGCAAGGCTAGCGTTGTCGCTAATGCAGCGAGAGCATCCGCCTTGGTGTTCTGAGATCGAGACACATGCCCGATGTAGAAGCCTTCAAATAGGCTAGCCAGTTCGATGGATGTATGATAGTAAGGCACCAAGTCCTCATGACGGACTTCATATTCGCCTTTTACCTGGCTAATGATCAGCTTTGAATCGCCATAAGCTTCAAGGTAGCGTACCCCCATTCCATGGGCGAGCTGGAGACCAATGAGCAGGGCATTGTATTCCGCTACATTGTTAGAGCATGACTCTGTCAAGGAGAATGCCCTGGGAAGGATATGATCCTGTGGGGAGATGAACACAACCCCTACTCCGGCAATAATCTTGCCTTTGGGGCCCATCCGTGATGCTCCGTCGAAGAACATCTGCCACACTTCCTCTACTGAGGTTGCATTAGATTCGAAGACCTCATCAGGGATGTCTTCGTGAAGCTTTGAATGTTCCGGAACTGGATGCGCAGCCAAGAACTCTGCAAGGGCTTGACCTTTAACCGCCTTTTGAGGGGTAAAGGTCATGTCATATTGGGACAATAGCAGTGCCCATTTAGCCAATCTTGAGTTCAATGATCCTGGCTTCGTCATAAGAAGACGCAATGGGTTTACTCTGGAGATGACATGTATGGTCTGGCCAACCAAATAATGCCGTGTCTTCTGAACGGCAAAGACGAGAGCTAAACACTCTTTCTCAACAGGATTGTAGCGAGATTCCGCTCCTATGAGAGTCCTGCTCAGGTAATAAATGGCTTGCTCATGGCCATTGTCGTCCTTTTGAGCGAGGAGGGCGCCGAGGGAATAATCCAGAGCTTTTACATAAAGCAAGAATGGTTTCCCTGATGTAGGGGTCACCAAGACTGGAGATTTTTTGAGATACCTCTTAATGTCTTCATAAGCTTCTTGACAAGCTTGGTCCCATATGAAGGCAGTACCCTTTTTCATGAGCCGGGTGAACGGCTGACAGCGGCCTGAGAGATTTGCAATGAATCTTCTGATGTAGGCCAACCTGCCTTGCAAGCCTCTGAGCTCTTTGAGGTTCCTCGGTGGATGCATGTCCTGGATGGCTTTGACTTTGTCTGGGTCCAGATGGATCCCTTTTGATGTGACAATGAACCCAAGGAATTTGCCGCTGGATACTCCTAAGAAGGATTTTGTCAGGTTCATTTTCAGCTGATGAGCCCGCATTATGTTGAACATCGTTCTTAGGTCGCGAAGATGTTCGTCTTTGTTGCGACTTTTGACAGCAATGTCGTCAACATAGCACTCTACTGTCTTCCGGAGGTGATCGCGGAAGATCGTGCTCATTGCGCGCTGGTAGGTTGCTCCGGCGTTCTTCAGTCCGAAGGGCATCACAGTGTAGCAGTATACCCCCAATGGCGTTCGAAAAGAAGTATGCTTCTCGTCATCAGGATACATCTTGATCTGGTTGCACCCTGAGAAGCCGTCCATGAAAGACATCCTCTCGAACCCGCATGTGTTGTCAATCATGACATCAGTGATGGGCAACAGAAATTCATCCTTGGGACAGGCCGTATTGAGATCATGGTAGTCGATGCAGATCCGTATTTTGCCATTCTTCTTGAGGACGGGGACTATATTAGCCACCCAATCTGGATGTTGCTCCTCCCGAATGAAGCCACATGCAATGAGCTTGTGAACTTCGGCCTCAATAGCTTCCATAATGTTCGGGCGAAACCGACGCTGTTGCTGCTTGACTGGCTTGACGTCAGGCTTGATGTTTAGACGGTGCATAGCGACCTGTGGATCGAGTCCGGGCATGTCTTCATAGCTCCACACGAAGACGTCTATATACTCTTTTACGAGCATTATCAATTCCTCCTTTTCTATAAGTGATAGGCTTTCACTTATAAAGATGGGTTTGGGATGATCTTGACTTCCCAGATTGACCTGCGTCACCTTGTCTTCAGTAGGCGGCTCACGCAGTTCGAACCGTTTTTCCTATTGGAGACTTAATTGCTGGGCCCAAGGTTCCTCATCAGCAACCTCTGCGGGTTCCAACTGACTGCTTGAAGTCATGAGGCTTTCGAATATCCCTCCTATGCTGACATCAGAGTCCCATTCGGAGGATGAGGCCGACTGTGATGGGATCGATCCATCGCCTTTGACCTGAACTGTTGTTGATGATGTGGGTGTGACATACCCTAACCCCCTGCGTGTACTAATATAGTAATTTGCAGGCTTCCCTTTAGGCACAAAGTTCCGCATCAAACCGCGCCTTCCTTTTCCGAAATTCAGGCCTGCTCCATGCTTCAAGTCGTACCCCATTTTCTTCATAATACGGCGCGCTGGCCGCGCGTAATGAAAGAATTGTGGAGTATCTGAATCTGAGCTTGAATCTGCGATTGTGGATCCCCGTGGCCGGGTTCTACAGAAGATTATCGGCGGCTGACCTTGTTTGGACGGAGGAATCACCAGTGTGGCCCCTTCTATAGCTTCCATAGATGTGCTGGCCACACTTGGCTTATGTACGGGCACATGCAGAGAGCCATCCGTAATGGATTTAATCGACCCAATACTCGCAGGATAATCAAAAGAAATATTATCATTAATTACCCATTCTCCTTCATCCTCTGAAGGAGTATTACATAGGGGATTATTGAGACATGCTATAATTGGTTCACCAATCAGAATGGCTGGCAATGCCTGTTTCGGATTCTGAATCCGCCTCATTGCCACTTTCATCATCGTCTGGCAATGGCTCTGCAGGCGTTCCGTCGGCCTCTTGATACAGGAGGGCATCGGTAAAGTAGTTTTTCACCCCCTTGAAGGGTTGCTTTTCAGCGAAGACAGTTCGTACTGTCACATCATCTTCAACATATTTGAAGCATTGGTGGAGAGTGGAAGGAACGATCCAGTTGGCATGGATCCAAGGTCTTCCTAGCAGCAAGTTATATGATGTGTCAGCATCAATGACATAGCACGTCACTTCTGACTTCAAGCTTCCGATTCTACAGCGGAGCCGAATCTTTCCAAGCGGATGGCTGCTCCCGGTGTTAAAACCGTATATTGTAGTGGTGGTTGCAGACAACCTGTACAGTGGTATGCCGAGGAAGTAGAGGAGCCTTTTGGGGATGATGCTGAGTGCAGACCCCGGATCGACTTGTACTCTTTCAATGCATGTTGAACCGATATATCCGGTATAGTACAGAGGTCGATCATGCTTGTTGTCTTTGAGAAGCATATCTTCCGCCGTGAAGGTAATAGCAGGCACCTTTGACAGTAAATGATGGCATTCTGGGCAAGAAGACTGGGCGTCATGATTAGAGACCTCTGGTATGCATGTCAGAAGAGTCTCTGAGTTGGCCAAAGCATCTCTGAGCGCTTCTCGTGTCTCTTTGGAGAGACGCAGGAGCTCGTGTATTGTGATACGAGCCGGGATATTAGCTAAGTGGGCCAATATATCAAAGCGGAAGGGCGTGTCTAGCCCTTGGCTTGGCGGTTTCTTCAACACATGGTTGAACCGCACCTCCTTAGGCTTTTCTCTCCCTTTGGTCGGGACTGGAGTGGATGTCGGCATTGGTACTGACGTCGTTTGCTGTTGTATCTCGTCAGTAGACTTGTCATACTGCCTTAAGTATGATTTCCAGACCGGGTGCCCGTCTGTTGAGGCGCATCTGCCTGCGCTGTGCAAGCACGCTTTTCTCCTTCTGAGTCACTGAGGGAAGCCGAAGTAAGGTTGTCATCATCTGGCAGGACAGAGATGACATTGCAGGGCTTGCCCTTTTTGCTGGAGTCCTTCGACGTCCGCTGTACGTCTTGGACGAGGTCAGGGTGTATCCACATAGCTTCCCCTGTCTCCAATGTCAAGGGAACGAGACCCTTGTCATTTTTAGCTATGGCTGAAGAATGTTTGATTTCCAACCGCGGTGTGGGGGCTGGATAGGTCCCGTCAGGAACCATGACCTTTTGGGCTGTGCCGAATTCAAGGGCCACCATATTGGCAGTGACTTTCTTCTGCTCCGTCTTCAGTGTGAGGACGCCGGCGTCAATCAGGGCTTGTATCCTGTCCTTGAGGATATAACACTTGTCAGTAGGATGGTGAATCATCCTATGATAGAGGCAGTATTTGGGGTCGTTTGTGCGCCCTATCTCATCAGGACGTCGAGCATCCGGCAGCTTCAGCTTGTTCCCTTTGTGAAGCAGTTGGAATATTGTAACCACCTGATCATCTTTGAAGGAGTATTGTTTTGGAGAGAACTTGGGCTCCTGATTGTTGAAACCGCTCTTCTTAGCCTTCGACTGCACGTCTCCGGATAACTCTACGGACATAATCTCTTTCCCCTTAGCTTGGGAAGACTGAGGCGGGTCGCCGCGTCCTTTGTTGTTCGCGCCCCATTTGCTTCTAGGGGCGGATGGCTCGAACTTTTTAGCCGACTTCTCGGCTATCTCAGCTTGTTCGACCAATTCCTTCCAAGTGTGGGCTTTGACAGCCCCCATGCGAACTTCTACTTGATCCAAGAAGTTGTGCCTGCATGTCTGTAAGAGCATGGGTAACGGCATCCCTGCTGGACACATCAAGGATAAGTTTCTGAACCGCTCAATGTAGTCACGGACAGATTCGCCCTTCTTCTGCACGGTGGAGAGGAGCTTGTCCATGGTCACTTCAGTGTCGTCCTCATAGAAGCGAGAGAGGAACCGAGTTTCTAGGTCAATCCAGGAATTGATAGAACCTGGAGGGAGGCTTCGGAACCAGTCGAATGCCACGCCCTTTAGAGTGCCAATAAACAGCCTAGCCATGATGGCGTCGTTGCTTATGACATTACCAGTCTGAGACCGGAAATAGTAGATGTGCTGATTGGGCGAGCTCTTACCATCATACGTATACAACGTTGGTGGTTTGAACTTTGGCGGATATGGCACCGAATCCCATTCTAGTGGGTAAGGACGGACTACCCCCACTTTCTTCAATTCATCCTTCTGAGCCAGGGATGAAATTTGAGCTTGAAGGCCTTTAAGGACTTCGGCATCCAGGAAAGAGCCTCCCTTAGATTTCTCCGTCTTGGGCGGATCATTGCTGAGATGTCCCTCCTCGTCATGATTACTCCCGGTATCATCATTCCGGTTGCTGAGGAGCTGAGCGAGCATCTGTTGAATATTGTCCAGGGTCTCTTGCTGAGTTCTAGAGGTCTGCTCCTGAGCTTCCAAACGCCGACGAAGGTCGTCATTGGCGTTATCGGTCATATTGACCGATGCTTTGTCCGTCTGTATAGAACTGACTGTTGCTGAAGAGGCATACCCGCTGTCTTCATCTTCTCCATCAGATGATTGGGGTGATCACCTGGGTGATGGCGGGATCAGGGCCGTCGAGAAAGAAGGTTGCTCGTAATTGTAGGGTATTGCCACCCTGGATCTGGTGTTTCGGAAAACACCTTCTTCTTGTACCGAGACCTCGCCTAGGCCAGGATTATAATCTGGATCTGGGGAGCTACAAGGGGTGTCGTCAGATGCTTGACTTCCTCTGCGGGGCTCTCGCCCCCTTCCGGTCATGTTGACGGATGCAGAGGCTGGATCTGGTGAGCCGCCCCTTCTGAGATGCTTCATTGGGATGCGTACAGTCGATCAAAGACTGATCGCTGGTATGGAGAAGTGGCGAGGGTCGGTCGTAACCGACACTGCATAGAATGGACCATCACCAACTGGCATCCACTTCGTTGACAACAGGAGGAAGTAGTCTGGAAATGCTTCAATCTCCGTTTGTCCGCCAAGAATTCTCGCAGGTCGGCCCTGTAGGGGCCTGAATAATCTGGTATATGGGACAACGCATCGTTCCCCTTATTCCTGCGGAAAGGATTAGCACCGAATAGTGCTCTGGTTCTAGCCTCGCGGCTGTAAACCCGATGAGTACGCTGAGGTACAATAGCCTCGCTTGTGAGGACAAGGCTAGCAATAGGCATTGCTGCTCTAGGCGACGGTATGATTGCCGTCTTGACTTTATGGTTGGCAGCATTGTTGGCGCAGGCGGGCATCTTGTCTTTTTCTTCATAAGAGAGGCGCGGCTTTGGCGTGGCTACGCCTGAAGCTTCAGCAGAGGATTTCTGTTTAGGCTTCCATATCCGCTTTGGCAGAGGATGCATAGGTTCGCAAGGAACCTGACTAGCCACATGAGAGGCTGCGGGGTGTTGACAGAATTCTGCCTCTGGTTTCTGATTTGAAACCTTGGCCATGAAGACCTTCTTGTGCTTCCGTGCTCGAAGCATCAAGCCACCCCAGAGAGGACTTCTTCAAATCTTCTTTGATTGCTCCGGACGACTAGGTTCTTGAAGGTGCAGAACTTGGACCGTGGGCGTGCTTCCTTGTTGCGCCAAAGGACCGCAGCAGGTTTGTGAAGAACCTTTTCTGTCTCCGCAGAGACTGTCCTTGAAGATTTAGCCAGAGAGGATCTGGCTGCACCGGCTTTTCTAAATTCAGAGATAGACCCTAAGGTCTGATCGTCGCATTGCGACACTTGATCCTCGGCAGTGGAGAGATCTGTCCCCAGCGGAGTCGCCATCTTGTTTTCCATTAATTTGCAAAGGGGAAAACTTACAAAAAAAAAGTTTGAGGAGCTAAATTACAAGTATTCTTAAAAAAAGATTACAAGTAGATCTCCTCAGAGATTCTGGGAAAATGTGCCGATAGGAGTCTGGTCAGCGCGCGACCACTTTGTCCCTTTGACGATGCGAGCGAATAGATTCCCTTCTCGCCTGGTTCGAGGAATCAGAGAACAGAGGATTGGTAGAACCCTCTTGCTACTTCTCAAAACCGCCTTCTGTGAGGAATTCCTTCTCGCCTGGTTCCGAAGATTCCTTGAGGAAAAGAGGTTGCTAGGGTATCGCCACCCTGAAAGGAGAAGTATTTCTCTTGAAAGGTCTCTGAATTAGAGAACGCACGGTGCGTTATGAAGAAGTCCGATTCTCCTGATCAGCAGAGGATTGATTTGGGAGCAGAAGCCCACTTTGATTGATCGCCGATCTCTGAAAGCCTCCTCCCCTTGTGCCCCTGGCGGGCTATTTATAGGGAGAGCAAGGGTATAGTCGTCCCCTTGAAGATATGGAAACAGATTGAACCGAATCTGTTTGAATCTGGAAAGTAGCCTTACTGCGAGGCTAGGATAGCTTCTGCGGAGCTAGAAAATGGGCAAGTCGGTTGATCTTTCTGATTTGTTTTGATCCTTTCCATATCGTTGGAGGATTTTCTCTGATCCTCTTACTCGTTTCAAGAGAGTCAAGAGATTGCGGCAATTACCTGCCATATTTGAATCCTAATTGGATTTGATCAGATTGGATCCGATCTCATCAGGAGATTTGATTGGTCAAAGGTTGACAACGGAGCTGCCCGCTTTGAAGCTCATAGCGGAGCTAGAGGCAACTCTTGGCGAGGTCCGAAAAGAGGCTTTTCGGCGAAGCTATCAGTTAGCTTCCTGGCGATGCTCTGGATGATGCTAGCCTCTCAAACGAGGCTATCTCCTTGGGCTAATGTAATGCTAAATGCTAGCATCTTAGACCTGCTGAGGTCTGTTTAGAAACAATCCGGGTTCACTGTTCTGCTTGCTGGATCAGTGGAGTCCGGGCTGCTTCCTTGTCCCTTGGAGGTGGGTGGAAACTGGTCTTCAGCTTGTCTGTTCCTTGTCTTTTGTAAATGTCAACAAGTTTAGACATCGTTCGGACCAATGAGAATCTTGTCTTTTTTAAGTGTCAACACGGTACAAGGACAAATTTCAAACGAATATTTGCCTTTACTCTCTGGAGGAGCAGCCACTGTTGAGGACGAAGGAAGGTTGAAGAATATCTTTCTTCAGAAGTATCAGATTCAGACAACAATTCTTATAAAAGAATATGTTGAATTTTCTGATTCCTCTTTCAGAACAATTTGGCAGAATCTCCTTTTAGGAAGTCGCTTCGGATTCCCACTTCACGCTGGAAGTCGCGGATTCCACTTCACGCTGGAAGCACAGTTCAGAACGTTGGAAGAACAGTTCAGAACTCAGTATAGAGAGAGAAAGAGTGTGTTCAAACCTGTTGGTGTGTCTGAGAATGAACCTCTGGAGCGCTATTTATAGCGCTCCGGAAGGGTATTCTCCTCCGCCAAAAGTCAACAGTTGCGACGGTTCGGATAGAACCGTCGCAACCGTTCAACCGCACGGTCGGTTTTCCGACAGCGGTTGGCGAACGGTTCGGATCCGTTCGCGCGGACAACCGTTGGCGGGCAGGAGCGGATTGGGTAGTGGAGTGGATCTGTTCGGCCCATACCCTGAAACCCGATTCAAAAAGAGCTAGTCCAGGTAGGGAACCCGAACCCAGACCCAGACCCGGTCCCGCGCCCGGCCCCGGCACCGGCCGGGCGCCGCCAGTGGCGGCGCGCGCGCATGCATGTGCGAGCATAATTCCCTCCTTTTCGCGCGCGAAAACTCCAAGTACCCAAAGGGCACGCCCTTTGTTCTCAATTTTCTCTATTTATACCCCATAAGCTTCCATCACATGGCCAATGTGGGACTAAATGCTTTTAGCTTCCTTTAGTCCCATTTGGCTTTGAATTAGGCAAACTTTGGACTTGAATATCTCATTCATTCGAAGTCGGAATTGAACATGTGAATATACCATGTTCATC
The DNA here is from genome assembly GCA_038442645.1 of Agave tequilana. Lineage (NCBI taxonomy): Eukaryota > Viridiplantae > Streptophyta > Magnoliopsida > Asparagales > Asparagaceae > Agave > Agave tequilana. The sequence continues at coordinate 91,755 of JAVJIF010003720.1, forward strand.
ACCAATGGAAGGAGAACACACTCCAATCATCATCCAGTTGATTCGATCAACGGATCTCGCCATAATTCAACTCGAAGATTCGCCTTTCATATTCTTCAATTCCAACACTATTACCATTTCCTGACTTTTTCACTTCCTCACTTCCACCCTTAGAAGCAAAAAGCTTTTGAGGGTGGCCTATACTCAAAAGGAATTTTTGACTTTTATTATTTGTATGAGTGGCATCAGTATCATTCTCTTTTAGCCTATTTTTTTTTCTAGTCGGGTGGACCTGTATTTCTTTAGAATCGCGGCATGTTTCAGTATATTACTGCTTGTATTTGTGGATACGTGCTCTTTAATCAATTTAGTATTCTATTTGTTATTTTTTGGATTATTTTCTTTTATTGGGGTTTCTGCTTTGATTATTGATTGCCGCTGTCTCTTATTATGTTTTTATTTTGGATATACACAGGTTATGTGACTGTTCAATGTATTTGTTGTTGTGATATCTAATGATGAGTAGATAAATACTTTCAATTTTGAAAGGCTATACTAAAAAATAAAGTGTGTGTAAAAATTGCTATGTGATGAAAGATCAGAAGAAAAACAGAACAAACAAATAAAAATAATATTGTCAAGAATGGGACTAAACCGATGTCCTTTTGGACCAGTACGCGAAACTGGCGCCTTAGATCAACTCGGCCACCTCGACAATATACTATAATTTGGGGTGATATTGTAATAAGATGTTTTTGTAAAAATCAAAAGATCCACAACAGTTCGCACATGAATTAAATTTCTCTGACTAATTTCATTTCTCTGCATAAATATAATTCTTATCTGCAAACTCTAGTACTAATCTCTGTATTCACAATATTCAACTGCCCAATCTCTTCTCTTGATTTGAAATTTTGCTCCTATTCAGTTCACAAATGGGCATGGTGTTCCCATTGAGTTAAATTCTGTTCGAAACGAATATATTTGAGTAATTATCAAAGAGTATCTGATCACTTTCATTGGTATATAGTCTCCTGCCAGTGGCCCGCTGGTCAAGCCACTGGGTTTACTTCCCAGTGGTCACCAGTTCAAATTCTTACGATTAGGGGTGGCAATTGGGTCGGGTCGGGTCGACCCGACCCAATTACTGCTCGACCCATATAATAATCGGGTCGGGTCGACCCTACCCGTTTATTATATGGGTCAAAAATTCAGACCCAGACTTAATCGGGTCGACCCGACCCGACCCATTTGACCCGATTATTAAGCCTTAAATACAATTTCTTTACGCTATTTTACTAAATTGTTTAGTGATATGTTTGGTCATCACACTAAACTCATACACTAGAGGTCACATGTTTGAAATTGGGCTCACGCATATTTTTTGACAATTTAATTTAGGTCAAGGGGAAGAGGCGGTGGCGGTGGTGGAGGAGATCGAAGGGGAGGAGGCCGAGGATGAGAAAGAATAATTGGGTCTGGCGGGTCAAGCGGGTCTGGCGGGTTCGGGTCGACCCAACCCATTTAATAATCGGGTCAGATGGGTCGACCCGATTACGACCCAAACCCAATTAGCCCAAACCCATACCCGCTAACTCCGGGTCGGGTCGGGTCGGGTCTGGCGGGTCGCGACCCGTCTGCCACCCCTACTTAAGATAGACATGTGAATAGATGGTGTCTGTAACCTGGCGGTTAACTGCGAGATTCTTCTATACATCATTTTACCCATTCTTTCACTTCTCTCTCTCGCGCTCGCACTTGGATTGAGATACAATAATTATTCTTCTCAAAAGATACAACAATTATTGGTTTGAGGAAATCTATTTCTAGTCTCATATTATTCTTCTATATTATTTTTTTTTGAGTGAATATCCTTCTATATGATTATAACTGTACAATAAAACTCCTATTGTGTCTACAATCCAAGCTCATTGCAAAATCTCATCCAAGGAACTGAAGCATCTGTTCTCACTCCAATTCATCAGAGCATCACTTGGACACGAGGGAGACTCCCATGAGAAATTGAAGGGAAACTCAATAACAGCCTCTGAAGCCACCAACTGATCATTCCCCAAGTTACCAATTTCCTCATGTTGCCCGAACTCCATGTTTGCCGAGGCTCTCCTGACATCTGCAGGCACTGCAGGAGAGAAGTTGAGATGTGTTGAAGTGTCCTTTGAAGTGAATTCAAGAATCGGGCAGCAGTTCCAGGTCCTTGGCATCCGGAATTGGGAACATATCGGAATTCTTGGTGGCGGCGAAAGGACCGGCCATTGATTGGTTCAGTTCGCGCTGCGCCATACAAGTGGTTTTCCTAAAGATCCTGCATATAGCCCATGAATCCTGTTTCAAGAGTCGAGCTAAAATTAGTACTAGCTGACAGGTTTCAGAAGAATCTGAAACGGAGTGAAAATTTTCTTACAATGGGATGGATGTTCTTGTCAGAATGCGGCGTTTCTGTTGAGCTGCTGAAGGACGGGAGCCTGAACTCATCCTCTGGCTGCTCTTCCTCTGTAGAATACTAGGGATTTCTTCAGGCCGATCCATTTGGTTCCTTCAGAAGTACTGTAGATTGGCCTGTCAGTTCCCGTTGCTTTCCAGAATCCGGCGACTGTCACCCTCTTTGGCCTCGAGCTGTTCTTGTATTTCCGATCCCGTGGGCAGTAGAAGTACCATTCCTTCTCTCCGGCAGTGAGCGCGAGACCTTTTCAGAATTTTAAAGAAGAACTGTAAAGCAAAATATCTTGAATTCACACACACACAGATGTATATATATGCTCACTTGACGAAGGGAAATACATTGAGAGATCTTCTTGATGAATAATAGCTAAATCGACCAGAAGTATTCAAATTTGGAAAGACAAATTTCGCTTTGCAAGTTAACCAGACAAATGACCATGTTCAAGTTTGGCTAACTGAAGTGATTTCTTTACTAATTTTGCCTTAATGGAACTAGTTGAGATAAGTTCATCTGTCCATTACACCTTAATTTATCTCTTTATTTATGTCAGTATGTGGTGTAAACCCTTTAAAGCTAGCCTAGATATGAAAATGACAAATCCCCTTAAAAGTATCCAATTAGAACATTCACTAAAACTATTAACAAAAAATTCTGGAAAAACGATTGGGATATTTTGCTGAACAACAGAACCAGATACCAAATGAGAAAAACTCACAGAAAGAAAATGTTGCCCATGAAGGAACAAGAAGTGCAGAGTTAAGAAATAAAACCAAATCATAATGGTTGAATTTAGAAATTTGATTGATTTCTTTTTATATTAAGGAATTTAGGATTGCTTCCAAAAGTTGCTTACTTGAGAAAATTTGTCTCATGGATTTTGTGTGATCACTCTATATATTCATTCAATTCACTGCCCGTTGCTTGCTTCCTCTCGAGGGTTCCACCTCAAAATGTTCGGCTTATCTTTCGGGGTTTCTTCGGATTAAATACTAGATCTTAAGCATAATTCAGCACACCAAGACAAAATAGTTTTATTCAATAAACAACTCTCTTTTTTTTCCTTCCCTCCCTTCTTGAACCCCTTCAGTTTTTTTAGACAATAGAGAGGGTCAGAATTACATTACAAACTCCGCAGCATACTTAGTTTTCTAATACTACTCTCTGTTCACACTTCAAGTTTGAAAATAATGCTCATCTCATTGAGTTCAAGACAATGCTAGCTTCAAGTCAAGCTTATTGTTTAGTCCCTTGGGAGAAGAGAGAAATGCACTACTCGAAGCCATGAAAGTAATGAATCTCTGATAATTTTTTTGAAATCATTTTTTTTGTTCAAGATGCTGTTATTTCTTGTAACTACTCATCATCCTAAAATTTTCCGAGTATTCTTCACTTTCTTATCTAAATAGATATCATAACAACTCCTTGCCTCAGCCTGCTTCAGCATCTTATGGAGATTCTTTAATGCCATTGAAAAAGAAAGAAAAAAGTTTTAAGAAAATAAAATTACTAGTGTTAGCACAAGAAGAACTAGAAATATGAGGAGGAGTAAGGAGCAAGAGCACAAAATTTCTTTTCTATCAAATTCTTACTTATTCTTACTTATCTTTTCATTCAAGGATGACAACACTATTTATAGACTCCTAATAACTCTTGAGATTCCACACACATTGGAATTCCACACACAATGACTCTTAAACTTCCTCACAATGACTCTTAAACTTCTTCACAATAACTCTTGGTAATTACAAACTACATAATGCATTTGACCTCTCATCTCCTTAATTAATATTGTATTGGGAACTCCAAGGGACTTTGTTTGAGTTTATCTTTCAACAAATTCCTCCCTTAAACTCAAACATTTTCCATCCTTCATTCCAATCATCTTCTTGCAATTTTCGAATAGCACTGTTGGTAGCGGCTTTGTAAAGATATCTGCCACTTGATCACGACTCGCAACGTGACTCAGTCGCACTTTACCTTTCTTCACATGTTCCCGTATGAAATGGAAACGAACATCTATATGCTTACTCCTTTCATGGTGCACCGGATTCTTGCCAACTCAATTGCTGATTTGTTGTCAACTCGTATTTCGGTCGCTTCGTTTTGCTGGAGTTTTAGCTCACATAGCAAATTTCTCAGCCAGATTGCGTGGCACACGCACCATGATGCTGCCACATATTCTGCTTCGCATGTTGATAAGGTTACTATTGGCTGCTTCTTTGAGACCCATGTGAAAGCTGTGTCTCCCATATAAAATACATATCCCGATGTGCTTTTTCGAACATCTATATCTCCGCACCAATCACTGTCGAAGTAACCCACCAGTTTGTATTCATGTGTCTCCGAGTAGAATAACCCGAGTGATACAGTTCCTCGAATGTATCGAAGAATCCTCTTGATAGCCTTCAAATGTGAGTATTTCGGTTCCTCCATGAACCGACTCACTATCCCGACACTATATGCAATGTCAGGCCTTGTACATGTGAGATACCGTAGGCTCCCAACTAAGCTCCGGTATTTGTTTGCATCCACTCGATCTCCTTCATCAAATTTTGAGAGTTTCGCACCAAGTTCCATCGGTGTTGCTACCGGGTTGCAATCTTCCATCTTGTTTTTCTTCAAAATGTTTTTTGCATACGCCTCTTGGGACACAAATATTCCCGATTTTCCTTACTTAACCTCAAGACCAAGAAAATACTTCATCAGCCCCAAATCTGTCATCTCGAACTCCCGAGTCATCGCTTCTTTGAAGTCTTTTATCATCTCCTCATTATTCCCCATGAATATGAGATCATCAACATAAAGAGCAACAAACAGCAAGTTACCTTTTTTCTTCTTCACATATAATGCATGCTCATGAGGACATTGCATGAACCTGTTCCCTTTGAGGTAGGTGTCGATTCGGGTATTCCATGCTCGCGGCGCTTGCTTCAGCCCATATAGCGCCTTCTTTAACTTCAACACTTTTTTCTCCTTCCCGGCTTTCATGTACCCAGGAGGTTGCTCCACATATACTTCTTCTTCAAGCACACCATTTAAAAATGCTGACTTCACGTCCATCTGATAGTTTGGCCACTTGAATTGTGCTGCTTGGGATATAAGAAGCCGAATTGTCTCCATCCTCGCGACTGGAGCAAAGACTTCATCATAATCAATCCCAGCCTTTTGTCTATAGCCTTTTGCTACTAGACGTGCCTTATATCTTTCTATCTCACCTTGGGCATTCATCTTTTTCTTATACACCCATTTTACTCCTATGGGTTGATGTCCTTTCGGCAGCTCCACCAACTCCCAAGTTTCATTTCTTTCAATAGCACTTATTTCTTCATCCATCGCGGCTTGCCATTTCTTATCTCTCACTGCTTCTTCAAAAATGATATTCTCAGCATCCGCTAGAAGACATACCAAGTGTACTTCGCTTGTTGTCTCGTATAGATCTTGCAAGCTTCGCATCTTCGGTTGTCTTGGTTCTTCTTCATCATCAGATGTCGGAGGGCTTGTCTGTTTGATTATCGGTGTAGAGGTTGATTCTTCTATTTCTTCCTCCTGCGTTACCTCTTTTTTGTTGTTTCAATCCCATGCGCTTTCTTCATTCACTTGCACATCTCGGCTTACAACCACCTTTTCTTCGATCGGGTCGAATAACTTGAAAGCTTTTGTCTTCTCGTCATACCCGATGAACACGTACTTCTTACTCTTGTCATCTAGCTTGGTTCTTCTTTGATCCGGTACGTGCGCATAGGCCACACTACCGAATACTCTCAAATGTGATACGGTTGGTTTTCGTCCGCTCCAAGCTTCCTGGGGTGTTTGATCTCCCATCTTCGCATGTGGGCACCGATTTTGCACATACACAGCACATTGCACCGCTTCTGCCCAAAATTCTTTTGGCATGTTTTTGCTCTTCAACATCGACCGAACCATATTAAGAATAGTCCGGTTTTTCCTCTCGGCCACACCATTTTGCTGAGGTGAGTATGGTGCAGTCAAGAATCTTCTGATTCCTTGTTCCTCGCAGTAGCTTTTGAAAGCAGTTGACATGTACTCTCCGCCTCTGTCCGATCGTAAGGCCTTGATATAAAGACCAGTTGTCTTCTCTACTTGCATCTTGAATTTCTTGAATACCTCGAGTGCCTCGGACTTTTCTTTCATGAAGTAAACCCAAGTCTTCCTTGTGTTGTCGTCAATAAAGGTGATAAAGTACCTCTTCTCACTGAATGACTTAGGTGTGATCGGGCCACATATATCGGTATGTACCAACTCGAGAGAACTCCTTGCACGATATTCTGCCCTTTTCTGAAAAGTGTTCCTTGTTTGCTTGCCAAGTACACACCCTTCGCAAATTTCTTGGTGTAGTCCAATCTGGTAACCCGTGGACCATATGCTTCTTTGCTAATTCTGTTAGGCCGCCATAATGTAAGTGTCCGAACCGCAAGTGCCACAACGAGACTTTGTCATCCATGTTGACTTGCAAGCACCTTTCTCGCACACTTCTCAAGTTGAGTTTGAACATCCGATTCTTGGCCATCTCCACTCGTGCAAGTAACCGGCCTCCTTTGTCCTTCAAGTGTAACATTCGATCTTTCATGAAGATCGAATATCCCTTCTCTAATAGTTGGCCCATGCTAAGGATATTACTTTTCATGTCAGGCACATAGTAGACATCCTCAATTGTCCCTTCTTTGCCATCCTTTTGAGAAAAGCGTATTTTTCCTCGGCCTTTGACTTGAACCTTCGACGCATCTCCAAATGACACGTGCCCATCTTCTATCTCTTGGATCTCCATAAAGAGATGTTTGTGCCCACTCATGTGATTGCTAGCGCCTGTATCGAGTTACCAGACCGAGTCGCTATCAGGAATAATGTCTTTATAGGCCATCATGAGAACACCATCGTCTCTTATCTTCTCTTCCGTTACTAGTTTCGCATTTTCTTCTATCTTTTTGTCGGAGTAGCACTCTTTTGCGTAGTGTCCATATTTGCCGCATTTGTAGCACTGGACATTTTGACGATTTGACCGGCCGCCTCTACCACGACCGCGTCCTTGACCACGCCAATTTTGTTGGCTCGGCTGGTCCTTTTCTTTCGAGTTGTCTCCGCGTCCGCAGCCTCTACCGTGACCACGACCTCCACGGCCGCGTCCTCGACCACGCCAGTTTTGCTGGACATACATCGTCTTGTCCTCCTTGATAGTTGCCTTAGATTGTAAGGCCTCTTCGAGCAGATCTTGTTTCTTCTTCTTCTGTTGCTCATGCGCCTCGAGAGAACCGGCGAGATCATCTATGGTCATCTCCTCCAGATTCTTCGACTCCTCAATTGCGCATACAACATTTTCGAAATTCTCGGTCAATGACCGCAGAATCTTCTCCACGACCCTTGAATCGATTATGGTTTCTCCATTGCGTTTGAGTTGATTCACCACCGTTTGTACACGCGTGATGTAGTCAGATACTCCTTCTGACTCCTTCATTTTCATGGCCTCCAATTCACCTCGTAGAGTTTGAAGCCGCACTTGTTTAACACGGTCGGCGCCTTTGAAGACTTTTTGCAAAATCTCCCATGCCTCCTTCGAAGTTGCCGCACTAGCAATCTTCTCGAACCCCGACTCATCTACCGCTTGGAATAAGAAGTAGAGAGTGGTCTTGTCTTTCGTGCGCTTTTCTTTCAACGCCTTTAACTGATTCGGCGTCATATTATCAGTAGTAGCCGGCTCTGTGTAGCCGTTCTCAACTACTTCCCACGCGTCTTGTGCACCAAGTAACACCCGCATCTGAATGCTCCAATTGTCATAGTTCGTCTTTGTGAGGCGTGGTAGCGGCATCTGCCCCAGCGGTGTAGGCTTTTGTCCCAGCGGTGTACTCCCGGAATTCGCCATGGCTGTCACTGACGGTCTTCACCTTCAGCACTTGTCTTCACTTTCGGTACTTAGTTTCGCCTTCGCACTTAACTTCGCCTTCGGCAACTTGTCTTCGCCTTCACCTTTAGCACTTGTACTCGCCTTCGCCTTCAGCACTTGTACGAAGTGGTAGGGGCGGTCTTCGTAGCACACGCAGTGCTCGCCGCACAAGGCACAAAGTCATGTAAAGTACTCATGCAAAGTATTCGCCTTCAGCAAGAAGTGGATTTTGCTGTGCACTCTCTGGCACGCCTTTAGCAAGGAAGTGGATTTGGTCTTCTCCAAGCTTCAAGCTTCAAGCTTCACAATGGGAATCACCTCCCAAAGTAATCACCGCACGAAGAAAAAATAATCACACACTGCCCAAGTCATGCAGCACTTCCTTGAGATTTGATCACAGCACAAAGAACTTGCTGGAAGATTTGATCACCTTGAGATTTGATCACCGCCAATGTCTTTTGATTGCTGAGCGCCTCTCGCACTTGCTTCACGCGCTGCCACTGAGCGCTCCTTACGCGCTGCGATCACCGTCAACACGCGTCTTCGATCACTCCACCACGGCTCTGATACCAATTTGTTAGCACAAGAAGAACTAGAAATATGAGGAGGAGGAGCAAGGAGCAAGAGCACAAAATTTCTTTTCTTTCAAATTCTTGCTTATTCTTGCTTATCTTTTCATTCAAGGATGACAACACTATTTATAGACTCCTAATGACTCTTGAGATTCCACACACATTGAAATTCCACACACAATGACTCTTAAACTTTCTCACAATGACTCTTAAACTTCTTCACAATAACTCTTGGTAATTACAAACTACATAATGCATTTGACCTCTCATCTCCTTAATTAATATTGTATTGGAACTCCAAGGGACTTTGTTTGAGTTTATCTTTCAACAACTAGAAGATGTTTTTTAGTGGGCGAGATAAAGACCATGATTTAAAAAGAAAATAGGGGAAAAAAAAACACAACTTGTCACCTATAGCAGTTGATTCACTTTCACATCTCCTTGGGAGGGAACAATTAAGCTCGAAGCATGGCAAACAATGTGAGAGTTTCCCATTGAGATTCTAGTGTTATGTGAATATTTGGTCTCTAAATAAGCTAACGAGCTTATGTCTTTGCTAACCAATTTGCTTCATACTTTTGTTACTCAGGACAGGAGAAGTCTCTCTTCAAAAAAACATCTTGAGAAGAGAGGACCCAGAAACTAATATAAAGTCAAGGAGATCCCCCTGAACAGCCAATATGGAACTATTCTCAATAGCCTAGTCCCACGGTGGAATAAACTTCACTTGGGGTGACTCGGAGGTAGGAGCAAGCATAACGTGTGGGGGTGCATGAACCAAGCTCTGATACCATGTTACTCAGGAAAAATCTCTCTCTTCAGAAGACGCCTTGAGAAAGAGGATCCATGAACTAATGTAAAGTCAAGGAGGCTCTTCTGAACAACCAGTGTGAGACTATTCTCAACAGGTGTATAGATCCTGATTGTGAGGTGAGATTATGGCTGAGCTAAGTGGAAAGTGATGCTAATTTCTGCTATAACAGGTTTGGATCAATATTTGTTATAGGTGTGAACCGAACTTAGTTTCAAGAGCTATTGATAGCTCATTTGGTGACTTTTCTAGTGTTCTGACTTCCAAACTACGAGATTGATTGAGTACACTGTTTTGCTAATTGTTGGGTATTCTGCTTAACAAGAATCAATCTGACAACTTATCAAGATCACTGAGATATCAACAATCTAATTGGCCAGGTCGGCAAATATCAGGTGGGAGGTTTTCCGTTCAAAGAACGTTCCTTAATTCAAGAACCACCTTTCAATTTCCTTCCTTGGTTTAAGCACCAATTAGACTGAATCCAAGTCAGTCACAATATACTGTAAAGTATATCCCCTGTATAAAGGATTTTAATCCACTTATACAGTTTCACTTAGACTGAATCTAAGTCAATCTCGATATACTATAAAGTATATCCCCTGTATAAAGGACTTAGTCCACTTATACAGTAATTGAAGTGAGGTACGCTTACAGCGAATCTCCTTAAGACAATTACGTCCCCCGCACCGGTGCTAACGGGATAATGGACGCTGGTCTCCCAAGATACAACACTTCTTCACGGTATGTGGATAGCACTACCAAATCACCGTACGGTCGAACCGTAGTCAACCAGTACCTACACAGGATTAGCAAAACAGCGGTATAACGACAAATTTCAAATGAATATTTGTCTTACTCTTTTGGAGGAACACCCACTGTTGAGGACGTAGGAAGGTTGAAGAATTTTGGCAGAATCTCCTTTAGGAAGTAGCTTCGGATTCCCACTTCACCTGGAAGTCGCGGATTCCCACTTCGTTGGAAGTCACTTCTGGAAGTCATGGATTCCCACTTCACTGTTGGAAGTCGCCCTGGAAGTCCCACTTCGCTGGAGCCCTGTTCAGAACGGAGTCAGAACTTAATTGAGAGAGAGAGAGAGAGATCCTTCAGAAAGAGAGAAAGTGATCTCGAATTTTTTGGTGTGTCTGAGAATGGACCCCTGGAGCGCTTTTTATAGCGCTCTGGAGGGGTATTCTCGTCCGCCAAATTCCAGCAGTTGCGACGGTTCGGACAGAACCATCGCAACCGATCAACCGCCCTGTCGGTTTTCCGACAGTGGTTGGCGAACGGACGGATCTGTTCGCGCGGACGGACACCCGTTGGAGATTCGAATCCTTTCGCGGACCAACTGACCCTGATTCAAAAAGAACCAGGTAGGGAACCCAGGCCACGGACCACGGGCCACGAGCCACGGACCCGGACCCGAGCCCGAGCCCCGGCACCGGCACCGGCGCCGGCGCCGGCCGGCCGGCCGCCGCCGCCGCCGCCAGCGGCGGCGCGCGGTGCGCGCACGTACGTAAGTACGTGCATAGTTCCCTCCTTTTCGCGCGCGAAAACTCCAAGTACCCAAAGGGCACGCCCTTTGTTCTCATTTTTCTCTATTTATACCCCATGAGCTTCCAACACATGGCCAATGTGGGACTAAATGCTTGTAGCTAAATTTAGTCCCTTTTGGCTTTGAATTAGGCTATCTTTGGACTTGAATATCTCATTCATTCGAAGTCGGAATTGAACATGTAAATATACCACGTTCATCACAAATGGAAGGAGAACACACTCCAACCATCATCCGGTTGATTTGATCAACGGATCTCGCCATAATTCATCTCGAAGATTCAGCTTTATATTCTTCAATTCCAACAATCCCCCACAATGAATGGAGATTCAAGGAAATGACACACAAAGAGACTGACTCTATTGTGTAAGGTACTTGAGAAAAGAAACTGCATAAGGATAGGTGAACTAGGTCTTGAACCTTCCATAGTGAAAGCTTTATCGGACTTACTGGCTAATCAGTGAACTAGGTCTTGAACTGTTAGCCGTTAATGTAAGTCAAGTCAACAAGCTTCACACAGTAACTTTCCAAATCAACTTTGGTTCTCTGTTGTGTCCGTTTTGGCCCTGGACATTCTTGGTTTCAGAGAGTATCTTTAGGGAATAACAGCCTCCATAGAAATTCCCAAAGAGCCGACCCTACTCTATACTCACATAGGTGATGGACCTATTAAGAGTAGTCTACTCTACTCCACTTGTTTAGTAACAAGATATAGGCATCATTAAAAGCGTTAAGCTTATCCTTAACCCACTTGTAGAAAAGCACTTATGTGCACCATAGGAATAGATTGGAGTCAAGCTCCCAAGTGCTTACTTGCTGAGTCAATCATAACTAGTTTTTCCTCTTGAACTTAGTCCGTGGGATCTCCAGTCGCTAAGTGAGGTTTCCATTAAGCTGACTCGGTAAGGTTAGGCTTTTAGACCCATTCCCCTCGATGCGCAGTTTATACGCTCTCCACTTAAACCTTTAGTAAGCGGATCCGCTAAATTATCCTTTGACGATACAAAGTCAAATAGAGATAATTCCATTTGAGAGCAACTGCTTCACGGTATTATGTCTACGACGAATATGTCTAGACTTACCGTTGTATATAACATTTTGTGCCCTAGATATAGCTGCTTGATTATCGCAGTGTATACATATAGCGGGCACTGGCTTTTGCCATAACGGTATATCTTCTAAGAATTGTCGAAGCCATTCAGCTTCTTCTCCAGCCTTATCTAAGGCTATGAATTCCGATTCCATAGTGGAACGGGCAATACATGTTTGCTTAGAAGATTTCCATGATACCGCTGCTCCTGCTAGAGTAAATACGTATCCGCTAGTTGATTTTGATTCCTCAGAATCTGCAATCCAATTAGCATCACTGTATCCTTCCAGTACAGGAGGATACTTTCCATATCTCAAGGCATATTCCTTGGTATGTGATACGTAACCCAATACTCGTAGTAGAGCGGTCCAATGTAGATCACTAGGATTGCTAGTATATCTACTTAACTTGCTTACAGCGTAAGCAATATCGGGTCTAGTGCAATTCATTAAATACATTAGACTTCCGATAATCTGAGAATACTCCAACTGGCGTATTCCAGTTCCTGTATTCTTATGAAGGTGGATGTGTGGGAGAAAAGGATTTGTATTCTCTTTTATCCCATGATCCTTGAATCTTTCTATCATCTTATCCACGTAGTGAGATTGAGATAGACTGATTCCATCTGGTGTTCTAGTAATTTTAATTCCTAAAATTACATCAGCAACCCCCAGATCCTTCATATCAAAACAGTTGGATAACATTCTTTTAGTGGACTTAATAATCTCAATATTAGTCCCAAGTATCAACATGTCGTCTACATAAAGACAAACAATGATACATGCATCTCCAACTGTTTTAATGTAAACACACTTATCGCATTCAATTATAGTGAATCCATCTTTGATCATGACACTATCAAATTTCTCATGCCATTGTTTTGGAGCCTGCTTTAAACCGTATAAGGATTTTACCAATTTACACACCTTGTGTTCTTGGTTCTTGACTATAAATCCTTCTGGTTGCTCCATATAAATTTCTTCATTTAATTCACCATTTAAGAATGCAGTCTTGACATCCATTTGATGGATATCTAAGTTGTGCAATACTGCAATCGCAATCAACATCCGAATGGACGTTATTCTTGTTACTGGTGAATATGTATCGAAGTAGTCAAGTCCTTCTTTTTGCCGATAACCCTTGGCTACTAATCTAGCCTTGTACTTATCGATAGATCCATCGGGTTTTAATTTTCGTTTGAAAATCCACTTACACCCAATTGGTTTACTTCCAGGAGGCAAGTTTACCAATTCCCAAGTATGATTACTTAGTATGGATTCTATTTCGCTATTTATAACTTCTTTCCACATTTGTGCTTCTGGGTTTGACATAGCCTCTTTAAATGTTTGAGGCTCGCTCTCAATAGCGTATGCTATGAAATCTGGACCAAAAGATTTTGAGATTCTAGATCTCTGACTTCTTCTTGGTTCAATTTCCGCATTAACATTCGGTTCCTCGGGGCTTTCGTCCCTGAACGCCATCTCGTGTGTTCTTTTCCCAGAAGTATTATCTGCTTCCCGTTTGTACGGAAAGATGTCTTCAAAGACACAGCATCTCGAGATTCGATAATCATGTTTACATGAATATCTGGTATTTCTGATTTATGAACCAGAAACCTATAGGCACTACTATTCAAGGCATAGCCTATGAATATGCAGTCTATAGTTTTTGCTCCCAACTTAGTCTTTTTGGGTAATGGTGCCAGTACCTTTGCAAGGCACCCCCACATTTTGAGGTAATGGTAGGAAGGTGTCCTTCCATGCCATAACTCGAATGGTATAAGACCAAGTTTCTTGTGGGGTACTCTATTTAGAATATGATTTGCAGTTAATAGAGCTTCCCCCCACAAGTTCTGCGGAGCTCCAGAACTTACGAGCATGGAGTTAATCATCTCCTTCAAAGTTCTGTTCTTCCGTTCAGCAATTCCATTCTGCTGAGGAGTGTATGGTGCTGTAGTTTGATGTATTATACCAAAACTAGCACATAACTCACTAAAATCATTTGATTCATATTCTCCGCCTCTATCGGATTTTAGAATCTTGATTTTCTTGTTGAGTTGATTCTCAACTTCGGTTTTATATGTTGTAAACATATTTATTGCCTCATCCTTACTGTTTAAAAGATACACATAACAGTATCTTGTACAGTCATCAATAAAAGTAATAAAATACTTTTTACCGCCTCTAGTTGGCATAAACTTCAAGTCACATAGATCACTATGAATTAACCCTAAAGGTTCTATATTTCGATCTATTGAGTGAAATGAATTTTTAGCCAACTTGGCCTCAACACAAACCTCACACTTGCGAATTTCTTCCAAGTTGAGTTTAGGAATATATCCCAGATTAGACAAGTTTTTCAAAGACTTGTAATTTACATGCCCTAATCTAGCATGCCACAGAATAGGAGACTCAAGCAAATAAACAGAAGATTTTCCTTTTATTAGCTTTGGGTACAAATACACGGACTTTTTATCAACCACTGCAACATTGGCTTTGAAAAGTCCATCTACAAGATAACCCTTTCCCACATACATCCCTCCCTTAGTAAGTACAAATTTGTCGGATTCAAATACAATTCTAAATCCTTTCTTACTAAGTATAGATCCGGAAATCAGATTCTTTCGGATGTCTGGAACATGAAGGACATCGTTAAGAGTAAGCTCTTTGCCCGATGTCCACTTCAGGATGACCTTGCCCTTTCCTTCAACCTTTGAGGAAGCTGAATTACCCATGAATAATTGCTCATCTTGCTCTAGCCTTTGATATTCTGAGAATAACAATTTCTCCGAGCAGATGTGCCTGGTAGCTCCCGTGTCTACCCACCAGTCTTTGTTATTGGTTGCCAGATTTACTTCTGACACCACAGCAGAAAGACTTGGTGATTCATGGTTGGTCATGTTGGCCTGTGGGTGGCTTTTCTTGTTCTTCTTTTGACGGCTGCGGCATTCATTTGCTTTGTGACCTTCTTTGTTGCAGATGTAACAGGTCCCTTTGAAGCGCATGGTTCTGCCGTCTTGAGCCTTGCCTTTGTACCCCTGGGAAGGCTTCTTCTCTTCAAGCTTTTGGAAGTAGACGCTTTCCCCTTTGAGTCCTCGATCACATTTGCTTTTGCTTCGTAGGAGTTCTTGCTGCTCCTTTTCTCGGATTTGCGATTGTCCTCCTCTATACGAAGCCTCACTATGAGATCCTCCAACTTTAGCTCCTTTCGCTTATGCTTCAGGTAATTCTTGAAGTCTCTCCATGCCGGGGGAGCTTCTCGACGATGGTTGCAACCTGAAAAGTTTCAGGAAGAATCATACCTTCAGCCTCTATCTCGTGCAAGATAAGTTGGAATTCTTGCACTTGACTGATGACAGTCTTGCTATCCACCATTTTGTACTCCAGAAATCGTCCAACGACGAACTTCTTGGTACCAGCATCTTCAGTTTTGTATTTCTTGTCAAGACTGGCCCATAACTTCTTTGCCGTAGTAATCGGACTGTAGACATTGTAAAGAGAGTCATCCAGTCCATTAAGAACATAATTTCGGCAAAGGAAGTCACCTTGTGTCCAAGCATCGAATGCAAGGACTGAATCCCGATCAGTTCCGGTTTCTGGTGGATCCTCCTGCAGGAATTTGGCCAGATGTAGAGTGGTCAAGTAGAAGAGCATCTTCTGTTGCCACCTCTTGAACTCTGTGCCATCAAACTTTCCTGGCTTCTCCGGCTTCGGGTTAGGAAGTGGAGTTGGCATCAAACCTTGGAGCGGTATGTTTGTTGCCTTGCTGGAGGTATCTTGATTTGTCTCAGACATTTTTTTTGCAAGTTCAAGCAGAACAGAAGTGAGAAACTATAATTGTCTTAAGATTGTTGGGTATTCTGCTTAACAAGAATCAATCTGACAACTTATCAAGATCACTGAGATATCAACAATCTAATTGGCCAGGTCGGCAAATATCAGGTGGGAGGTTTTCCGTTCAAAGAACGTTCCTTAATTCAAGAACCACCTTTCAATTTCCTTCCTTGGTTTAAGCACCAATTAGACTGAATCCAAGTCAGTCACAATATACTGTAAAGTATATCCCCTGTATAAAGGATTTAATCCACTTATACAGTTTCACTTAGACTGAATCTAAGTCAATCTCGATATACTATAAAGTATATCCCCTGTATAAAGGACTTAGTCCACTTATACAGTAATTGAAGTGAGGTACGCTTACAGCGAATCTCCTTAAGACAATTACGTCCCCCGCACCGGTGCTAACGGGATAATGGACGCTGGTCTCCCAAGATACAACACTTCTTCACGGTATTTGGATAGCACTACCAAATCACCGTACGGTCGAACCGTAGTCAACCAGTACCTACACAGGATTAGCAAAACAGCGGTATAACGACAAATTTCAAATGAATATTTGTCTTACTCTTTTGGAGGAACACCAACTGTTGAGGACGTAGGAAGGTTGAAGAATTTTGACAGAATCTCCTTTAGGAAGTAGCTTCGGATTCCCACTTCACTTGGAAGTCGCGGATTCCCACTTCGTTGGAAGTCACTTCTGGAAGTCATGGATTCCCACTTCACTGTTGGAAGTCGCCCTGGAAGTCCCACTTCGCTGGAGCCCAGTTCAGAACGGAGTCAGAACTTAATTGAGAGAGAGAGAGAGAGATCCTTCAGAAAGAGAGAAAGTGATCTCGAATTTTTTGGTGTGTCTGAGAATGGACCCCTGGAGCGCTTTTTATAGCGCTCTGGAGGGGTATTCTCGTCCGCCAAATTCCAGCAGTTGCGACGGTTCGGACAGAACCGTCGCAACCGATCAACCGCCCTGTCGGTTTTCCGACAGCGGTTGGCGAACGGACGGATCTGTTCGCGCGGACGGACGGACACCCGTTGGAGATTCGAATCCTTTCGCGGACCAACTGACCCTGATTCAAAAAGAACCAGGTAGGGAACCCAGGCCACGGACCACGGACCACGAGCCCGGCCCGGCCCGGCCGGCCGCCGCCGCCAGCGGTGGCGCGCGTGCGCGCACGTACGTAAGTACGTGCATAGTTCCCTCCTTTTCGCGCGCGAAAACTCCAAGTACCCAAAGGGCACGCCCTTTGTTCTCATTTTTCTCTATTTATACCCCATGAGCTTCCAACACATGGCCAATGTGGGACTAAATGCTTGTAGCTAAATTTAGTCCCTTTGGCTTTGAATTAGGCTATCTTTGGACTTGAATATCTCATTCATTCGAAGTCGGAATTGAACATGTAAATATACCACGTTCATCACAAATGGAAGGAGAACACACTCCAACCATCATCCGGTTGATTTGATCAACGGATCTCGCCATAATTCATCTCGAAGATTCAGCTTTATATTCTTCAATTCCAACACTAATTTGATCTTCATTAAAAACAACTAAGCTATCAGAAGGTTATACGCCTACAATGACAAGTAAATTAATCTACAGCCAAAAATATAGATAGAAGTCATTATTTGATAGCTAAACAAAAAACTATGAATAACTAAGCCATGATAGGTTTAAATCTTAGGCAAGTGCCTTAATATTTATTATGATTTTTTGTTGCAGAAAGCATTATTTCTAATTGTTTGTCTGATAATGAGTAAAAATGTGAGTTTTAATTTAAATGACATGTTATGTGCTTATTTGTATTTCAATGGCGTACTTCTCACTATATTTTTTTAGTAGTATATTAGCTTGTTATTAACATATTTCTCATCCATAACACCCTTATCATGCTCTGATGAATAAATCTTGTATGAGAGTGCCAAACATTTGCACCAAAATGATATTTAAGTTATTATTTGAAACAGATACTTGAAGTTAAATATTATCCCCTGATATAAACAAAACCATCCCAATGTATATGAATATTAATGTCCAATATCATTTCTTATGTTTATTCATACATAAAACAAGATACTGTAACATGGTATGATATATAATAAAATATCTTTTATATGTTGCATACATGTGTCATTTTGGTGTTCATCATTAGTAAAGTCAATATGTACAGTTTCATTCAAAAAGAACAGTAATAATACACCATCTAGATAGAGACATGAAGTGATGTATTTTAGTCAGTGTATTCATACACATAGCTTGCTTAAGTCCGTAATTTTTTTTTTCCTTCCAATCCCACTATTTTAGTTTTGTTCATATTAGACCATAGTTGAAACAAATTCTTCCTTATCTTCTGCATAAAATTATAACTCAAGCTGCCCAGTGTGACTCTATCAACTTAATCATCTGAGTAATCTGATAACATACATTCAATGTTTGGATACATTTTTTTTAGAATGTTCTATAATTCATTTTTTGTACATCAATATTTTCTTCTATGAGAGTTGAGAGTACGAAATGAATGGAGGGTCTAAATTATCAATGATACATGTTTGATCCTAGCTTGGAAGGCCAATTTAGTTGACTCATGTCAACCAAATTGTGAGCCAGGTCATAGACCTAGAAATAAATGGACAATTGATTGGGGTCAAATTAATCCTGCGCTTAGGGACCCATAATTTCCTCGTATTGAACCATTCTTGTCTGTTAATTTGGATCAATTGTTTGGTTCCAAGTGTGTGAATCTAGTTGCCAAGAATGGGTTAGGTTCTTCAAAGCTAAGACTCTTTCCTTCTTGGTATGTGCCAAAAAAAATATTCTAGTGTAAGAAATCTGCTACAGGTACTTGCCGGTCGGATTCGGTTCATGTGTGTGAGTCACACACACATACAATAAGAGAACCAATTAAACATTGACATGTGGATTGGAACTCTTATAAACTCTTATAATATGTGTGTGAGGCCCACAAATATAACATATTATAAGAATACTAATACACGTGTCAATGTGTGATTGTTTTTTTTTATTGTATGTGTGTGTGGCTCACACACATGAACCGAACTCTTATCCCATTTGATATGTCAGATTATAATTAGACGTACATATCAGACACAAATTGAACACTAATTGCTAAAATAACACGATGAATAATTATTTGCTGATTTTTTTAGTTCAACATTGATCAAATCCAATTATCTTGCATAATTAATCACGGAGATACTTAACCACCTCACTATTACAATTCAGGCTTATCATCCTAGCTAGTCTTAACTCAGATCAACTACTATTAATTGCCTTCTTTATTGAACTAGATGATTAATTAATCCAATCACAATCAGCTTGTTATAAACTAATGCCTTTCATCATGCACACTTAAGAAAATTACCTGCGTAAGTGCGGATAAGACAATGAGCACACTTATTAATTATGCAGTCAGCATCACTACATATAACATGAAGGATTTAGGGCACCATCCCAAAGACTAACCTTCTAGATGGAGTTACCTAAATCCTTATATACTCAAGACCATCCTCATGTCAAGTCAATGTGGGACTATTTATTTTACCCAACAATCCCCTCGAATAAAGAGTCTTTCTGCAAACTTAACTATCTTCATACCGGAAGATAAAATGCTCTATTCACACCTTTTTTTTGCCATCGGGGGAGCATGCCCATTGCATCATTGAGGGATCTACATCGTCGAGCATCACCCACACACACGATTAAGTTTGGGGCATGACTCTGATATCAATTGAAGGACTTGGGGTACCTAAAATACTATGGTGTTGCCCAAATCCTTATATATCTATGATCATCCTCATGTCTAGTCGATGTTGGACTATTTGTTCGACCCACATCCCAACATAACATTGTGACTTGTGAGACATTGATCCTCCATGTCTATTTACTGTTGTTGTAAGAAAACTATTACCATTTTATGGGCAGTCCATGAGACTACACTATTTTTATCAATGAGAAGTCGTCAGATTTATGTGGAGTGTACTTATGAATATGGTACATAGAGCCAATTATAATTCATGAAATTTCTTGAGAGTTGAGACATTCTGGAAGAAACGAGTATCATACATGTTCACATTTTTTATTGCTCATTGCCACAAATCATTCATACTATTGGATTTGATTATAAAATTTCCGTCTTATTTTTTAAAATATTGTAGCATATATATGTTATTATCAGTTAGTTTCTGCTCAATTTTGTCTTCAGTCGTGCTCCTTCAACAGTTATATTCTTACGCTGTTGCATCTCTTACTACTATCATCTCCTTATTTTATCATCATATTTTATTCCTGGCATGAATGTAAACAGCTGTGATTTAACTCTCCACACTCACCTCTTCACTTGATGTAATGTAATCTAAATGTTATGTGTTGTCTGTCTCTCTCAGTTTTGTGCAGTAGAAATATGATGACAGATATCAGATTGAGATGTTTAGTTTTTGGTCTCTTGTTAAATTGCATGTATTTTTTAACTTTGATCTGTTGGCTTTCTGATTCTTTGGGTGATGGAATCTCTTGATCCTTTACAGAGTTTTGGGAATTATATGTGCATTAATCAATAATTAGAAGAGATATAATACTATTATCAGGGGCTTGTTTCTCATCTTTCTCTGTCTTCCAGTAAATTTGGTGCATGTCCATGCATTGTTTATTATGGAAGTGGGATTTTGGACTATTCAAAAAATTGTGAGTATATATGGAGAAATCCTGGGAGAAGTAGTTGATCACTTCTCTTAAATGTCATGACTAAAACATGGATGCTTATAATTCACTCAAACAGCCAGTGAATACTTGAAAGCTACTACTACTTGCACACCAATAGATGCATGGTAAATGCTATGTTTTATGCAATGATTAATTGCAGAGAACCCTTCTTGATGTAATCTTAAATTTTGGAGATACCCTGTTCTCTTAGCTGACCCCCTTATTTTTTTATACAAGAAACAAAGTGTAGTTATGTTGTGCATGAAAGTGTGAGTTTGTGAGATGTGAGAGGTTGGGCAACCAAGATCTCTCATATGTAATGGATAGAGGAAATTTTGCAAACTAAAAATTGTAGAGACACTATTACAATTTTATTACATAACATTTGAACAGTGAATCCAAAATGTGTGTTTACAGCTATTGAAAACACATTGCAGGGACAAACTAAGAATCATGACAATACTCTTTTTCTCTATGGAGTCATCTCTTTCAGAATTGAGATTTTCTTTCCGCTTCCTTTTTCCTTACTTCTCGGGTTCGGTTCATGTGTGTGAGCCACACATATATTATAAGAGGACCAATCCCGCTGACATGTTAGATTAACCCTATTATAATATTATAAAAAATCTGAATAATTTAAAGTTTTATCCTCTTGAAACCTGACATCTTATCTAAATGTCAACCCGGGATTGGACGTCTTACAATATGTGTGTGTGACTCACACAGACGAACCGAATCCTTCTTACTCTGGGGTGCCACGTTCCTTTTTTTGTAGTCTCACTCGTAAGTTCACGGAACAGTGAAGCAATGTCGTGTGCCATATTACTACGGGACTTATTTGAGAGTAATATCTACTTTATGAATAGCTGTGATGTTCTACATGATTGTAACTCCACTCACTGATGACATTGTTTCTGCACTGGTAATTTCTTTCTCCTGCTTCCTTGTTCAGCTGAAGACACCATAGTCATTGGCGATCAAACTCAGCCTGATCTGCAACAGGATCAGAACTTGGTCCTCTCATCAAAGGGTAAAGAAATAACAAAACACATTGGGAGTGAACAATTGCAGTCATTTAATTAGTTATCCATTGTGGCCCATGTCAAGTAAATAAAATTCTTTTCTTTTTCCTTTTCGAATTTCACCTTCCCTTTAACCTCTGAACCCTGTAGACACTTGTAGGCTGTCCAAAAGTTACTGGAGGACAAGCCATTGAAAAGCAAAGTTTCAAGCTCTAGACGCGAGGGACTATCACCCGCGTCTCAGCATCAAGGCGCGTTGGCTCGACACCCGCGTCTCAGCATCAAGGCGCGTCGGCTCGACACCCGCGTCTCAGCATCAAGGCGCGTCGGCCTGACACCCGCGTCTCAGCCTCAAGACGCAAAGGTCTAAAACCCGCGTCTCAGTTATAACCGCCTTGGTTAAGGGACCAATCACTGCCCACACGTAAGGGGAATCAGCCCCCATCGTGGCGTGTCTTTAGCAGGCACGTGGGTTAGTTACCGCCCATGTAGCGGGGAAGTTGGCCCTCATTGTGGAGCGTTTGTAGGGGGCACGTTCACCCCTAGGACCTCTATAAATAGCCTCGTTTACTATGAGGTCGAGGCGATCGGCGATCGGGGATCAGCAATCAGCAATCGGCAATCGACGATCAGAAGGAGGAGATCAGAGAGAGAAGAAGCAGATCAACTCTTCAGCAAGTTCGCTGCGTACGAGCTAGCTTTCGCCTACCTTCTCTTTTAGAGTTTTGGTAGACAGAGCTGTGTCACTCTTTCTACCGGCCGAAGAGGAGAGCCCTGAAGGACGGTCGTCTGGTCAACGGAGAACAAGATTCACTCTCCACCGCCACACGAATAACCCAGCCTTAAACAAAGGGGGAATTCAAGATTCAATATTCTCCCTCCCTTGTAACCGGAAAGAACAGTAGTTTTTGTTGTAATCCTTTTCATTTGATTCAAGGAAAACTTTTACATCAATTCACTGTCTCCCTCTTTCCCGGGTCATACAAGAGATGGCGACTCCGCTGGGGACTACGTTTGTCACTGAGGAGCAAATAGTGGCGCAAGATGACGTCCACCATAAGGGGAAGATGGTCGAATCGCTTGTTGTCGAGTTCGACCAGGCGAAGTACGAAGAGTTTCTCTCTTCCGGCTCCAAGAGCCCAAAGACCCGCGTCTGCCGCCGGGTCTCGACGGGGAATGGCCTCGAGGCCCAATCTGTGGCTTTCTCGAGCTCCCCTGCTGCCGACTGTGCCAAGCAAGGTACCCGCGCCAACGCCTCTCAGAAGACCCGCGTGGTCCCAGGCACATCTGCCTTTGCGACCAACCGCGTCGCACAGAACACCCGCGTCAGCGTCTCTCAGGAGACCCGCGTGGTCAAAGTCCCTGGTGTCCAGCATCAGGATGTCGTTGGTCTCTCTCCACCTCCTCGACGCAATCGAAACGCTGAGCGTCGACAGAGGAGACGTGCGCGTCAGCTGCAAGTTGGAACCGTTGGTTGTCCAACTGAGGCTGGACGCGACGTACAATCTCGCGCCTTGCTCGCGCCGCATCCAGTACGTGAAGTCCGCGTTTGGCGCCCCAAACGCGAGATTCCTTCAGTCAGGTCCTCTGAGGACCAACTCAACAAACGCCAAAATGAGACCTCTGCGCCTCGTCAAGCGCAAGAGTCACGAGCTCATAGGCGTGGGGCTCAACAGCCCATCCTCTCTCAAGTGTCTCTGCCCCGACGCACCAAACAGCAACGCGACAGGCGCGTTTTGTCTTAACAGAGACGCCAGACGCGCGCTGAACAGCTGCGGCGCAAGAACCGCGTCTCTGATGCCTGCGTCCAGGCTGTGCAGCACATGGATGCCTCCCGTCTTCGACGTTGCGAGGCTAATCTTTTCAATCCCCCTCCCCTGGATTTGAGGGATTATCTGACCAAGAAAAGAAGTGCCAATCAGGTCACTTCGTCGTGTTGCTGCCAACGGCTCATCCATATGCTCTCTGAGTGCCGTTGCGGATCAGGCGTACACCAGCAGTCTTTAGTCAGACAGCTGACCCTGATTCCTCCGTCAGCTAAAAGAAGACGCTCCCACAGAAGGAGAACCTTCTCTGACGTTGAGTACCCGGAGCTCACTGCGAATATGACAAGCAGGAGTAAGGGAAAACAACTTGCAGTCAGCTCAGACGACTCCGAGTCTGACTCTGAACCGGAAGGTGTGTATCGACACACTCGCACCCGGACTGGGGCCATTCCCCCGATTGACTATAATGCCTTAGCCCATGGCATTAATGATTCTCACTCCGCCGTAGCGGAATCAAGGGCTTCAAACTCTTCCGTCGAGAAGGAGACCTCCGCCTACATGACAGGCGCTCCTGAGGAGACGACTAAACGTTTGGAGCAGATCCAGAAGGCACAAATGGATATGATTCTTGCTCAGCAGGAATCTATCAACTCCCTCAAGCAGGCGATTGCACAGCTGCTCGAAGACAGGAGGAGGTCCCCTCCTAAAAAGTCAAAGGGCAAAGGGAAAAAGGAGAAAGCTCATCTTCCGAACCTTCTGAGGAGACGCGGCGATCTACTTCCGGCTCGTCCAAGTCCTCGTCGCAAGTAAAAGGCGACCAAGACCAGGGAAAGGCTCATGTTAAAAGAATGAGTCAACTGGAGCGACGCCTCGAAGCCCTTGCCAATCGCAAAGACCTCCAAGAAGTAGGAGTGGCCCGCCCTACCCGGCTGAATGGGACTTGGTTCCGTACCCGTCCAAGTTCAAAGCTCCAACTCTTCAAGACTTTGATGGGAAGGGATCACCCAACCAGCACATCTACTACTTCAAATTCCAAACCGGAAATGTAGTAGATAATGACGCCATCTTGGCACGCCTGTTCATCGGCACCCTCAAAGGGTTGGCCTTTGAATGGTTTATGAAGCTCCCAGAAGGTTCTATCAAGAACTGGGGCGATTTGAAGAAGCTCTTTTTAACACGCTTCTTCGAAGATGACTCCGAAGTCACAATGCCAACCCTTTTGGCTACCAAACAGCGAAAAGGGGAGTCCGTCAAATCTTTCGTGGAAAGATTTCAGAACATGGCACTCCGGTATCCAAGCGGTATGACCCAGGCCACCCTGGTGGAAACATGCCGCCACAATCTCCAAACCTCGCTCCTTACTCAAATAGGAGTTGCTGAAAGCCGCACCTGGAAGCAATTAGTCCAACAAGGTGAACAGGCTGAGGAGATTGTCGCCCGCGTCAGAGCGGAGGAAGGTAAGCCTAGGCCGGAAAGGTCGACAAGGCGTGCGCCAGATACATCCCTCCAAACAAAGCGGAAGGATAATTTGGCAACGGAGACCAAATCTCCCGCCAAACCTCAATCGGGCAAGTCGAGTGGCTCTTCAAGCCAGCCACGTGCCAACAAGCAATATTCCTTCAAGGAGGAACATGTCGATTTGCTCTTTAAACTACTCAACAAGAGCAACCGACTGAAGCTCCCTGAAGCTCGACGCCCAGAGGAGGTCGGCAAGACCGACAATCCCAACTACTGCATGTATCACAAGATGTTGGGACACTCCACCAAAAGCTGCTACGTCTTCAAGGACATCCTTCAGGCTCTGATTGACGCGGAGGTGTTAAAGCTCCGACCAGAGCAGAAGAAGGTGACGGCTAATGTGACGTCGGTTCTTCAGTTCGGGAGACAACCTCCAACGCCTGCGGGGGTAACTCCTATTCCAAAAGGAGAGCTGAGAGTGGTCAACACAGATCCTCACCAGCAGCAAGAGAAAGGCTTGGTACCCGTCCCTACACCTCAAGGGGAAATCATGTGGGTCCACCCTGACCTTGTCAATGAGCAGCAATGGACTACTGTGACCAACAGGAAATCCAAAGGTAAGGCAAAAGCCTCATCCTGCAATGTAGTGGGTGCCTCCTCTCGAGAAGCGGAGACTGATATCCCTTCACTGACCGACTCAGAGGAGGAAACGATAGTCTTGGCCGCAGAGCCCAACCAACCGATGGCGGGAAACCCGTTCAGGACAGGCGTACTTGAAACAGTACGACGAGACGGCGGTAGCCCCTCCACAACCAACTGCGGAGCCAGTCAGGCCCTCCACAAAGCCACCTGTGGAGAAGCAGAAGGGGACTCGATTTTCTCGAGCCCTTTAAAAGGGCATCGCGGAAGGATCTACGACACCTTACCGCTTTGATGTCCTGGCTCAGTTGGCCAACATTCCGGCACGCATTACCTTGTATGAACTTCTTAGACTATCAAAGTCGACCAGGGAAGCTCTGCAAGAAGCTCTGGCAAATGCTGAGGTCTTCATGACCCAGGTGCCGAAGGAGGAAGATGTAGAGGATTGCCTCCACACCTCCCAGAATGCCCCCTGCATCACCTTCACGGCAGATGATATGCAGGTGAAAGGGAAGCATGATCGACCCCTGTACTTCACAGGGTATATTGGATCGTCCGAGGTGAACCGCATCCAGGTAGATCCAGGGTCCGCGTTGAGCATCATGCCTCGCCGGGTCATGCAACATCTCGGCATTCCTACCCATCGTTTGAGCCCCACCCAGACAACTATCTATGGGTTCAATGCCAACCAGACCCGTCCGATGGGGAAGATGAAGCTCAGGTGTCAGATTGGAAGTCTCAAGTCGGAAGTGACATGCTACATCATCGATGCCGACACTTCCTACAATCTATTGCTGGGACGACCATGGATTCACCGCAACTCCATCGTTCCCTCCACTCTCCACCAAGTCATGAAGTACATTGACGAGAGTGAAAATGTGCAGACGTTGATCGCCGAGAGGCATCCGTTCAAAGGGGTCGAGAATTATTTCACCGACTCTTTGCTGTACCAAGATCCGGTGGAGACGGATGAAGCCCCGCAACCAGAGGAGCCAGACTCTGGTAATGAGGCTGACACTGAGCCTGAGAAAGAAGAGTGCCTGTGGGAGTTAGAACCACTTGTAACGGGCACTAATAAGCTCGATGTCGATAATACCACCGATGATGTAGGCGGTTGGTATATTAATGAAGATTTAGATTTTGCGTATTTTTCTGTGTGTGCTTCTGATTCAATACCGTCAGATACTAGCACTGATATAGATGACGATCTCTGGTCGGCAATGGGTGCCTTAACATCATTGCATGTACCAGTGAAATTGTCCTTCGAGACATACCAAGACAATGGTAATGCGCAAGAATCTATATTTATGGTTCCAGCAAGACGGAAAGGCCAAAACCAATTCTTTTTGGGCGAATCTCATCTGAGCCAATGCCCTGCGACGAATCGGAAGGCGAGGAAGAATCCCCTCAGTTCGGTCATTACGAACCAAAAGCGCTCAAAATAATGAGATCCATGGGGTACGATCTGACCAACAAACCCGGGTTGAACTTCGGCAAAGGAAGGAGGACGTTGCTTCAATCCTTTGTGCCGAAAGGGAAAGCCCCCGATTATTATCATCGGACACGCCGGGGTTGGGCTATGTATCAACTCCGGTCCCATCAGCCTCCGATTCTCAAGAATCGTCGAGCAACGATTACTCTTCGGACACATCATCTTGAGAGTCAGATGTCAGTGTCGGCAACATCTTCAAGGAACTTTCAGTGAACATGGTTTCGGCAAGCCACCTGGAAGATGAAATGAAGAAATGATCCAATCCGATACAGATCCTTGGATCAAACATTTAAATGCTCTTTGGGATACCCGCTTTGAACAGCGCGAGCCACCCACAGAAGACAGGGTTGTTCAGATCAACCTAGGAGATGAGGCTAACCCTAAGCCCATCTTCATAAGTGACGGCCTGTCACCTTCAGAGAAGAAAGATCTAATATCTCTTGTACAAGAGTATATAGACGTCTTCGCCTGGAATTACGAGGACATGCCTGGACTTGATCCTCAAGTGGCTATGCACCGCCTCAACATCAACCCGGACGCAAAACCTGTCAAACAACAGCAGCGACGGTTCCGTCCAGAGATAATGGAGGCAATTCAATCAGAAGTCAGAAAACTTATTGATTCTGGCTTCATCAGGGAAGAACAACATCCCGACTGGGTAGCCAACATCGTCCCCGTCGCCAAGAAGAACGGGAAGATCCGGATCTGCATCGACTTCCGTGATCTAAACGAGGCCTGCCCCAAGGACGAATTCCCATTGCCGATCACAGATGTCATGATTGACAATACTTGTGGATTCGAACGAATGTCCTTCATGGATGGATTCTCAGGATACAATCAAATCAAAATATATCCTGACGACGAAAAGTATACTTCCTTCAGGACACCTCTAGGGGTATATTGCTATACCGTCATGCCCTTCGGACTGAAAAATGCAGGGGCAACATAACAAAGGGCCATGAACGCCATTTTTCATCAGCAAATACGCAAAACGGTGGAATGTTATGTTGATGACATCGCGGTGAAAAGCCGCACTAAAAATGATCACATAACGGACCTGAAGGTAGTCTTCGACATCATGCGGGCCCATCAATTGAAAATGAATCCCACAAAGTCCTTCCTGGGGGTGGCCAGTGGCAAATTCTTAAGATTTGTTGTAACATCCACCGGAATTCACTTGGACCCGGAAAAGGTTCGCGCTATCCAGGAGATGCAACCTCCGAGAAATCTCAAAGAACTCAGAGGATTGCAAGGACGATTGGCGTACATCCCCAGGTTCATCTCAAACCTTTCCAGAAGATGCCAACCTTTCGCTAAGCTGATGAAGAAGGGTGTCTCATTCACTTGGGATAACGCTTGCCAACAAGCGTTCGAGGAAATCAAGCAATACCTCACCCAACCACCAGTCCTTGCAGCTCCAGTAGCCGGAAAGCCGTTTCTGGTGTACGTTCGAGCAATGGATCATTCTTTGGGAGCTCTACTAGCTCAGAATGACGATCAGGGACGTGAGCAAGCAATCTACTATCTAAGTAGAACAATGATCGGAGCCGAACATCGGTATAACCCGATCGAGAAGGAATGTTTGGCACTAGTGTTCGCTATCTAGAAGATGCGACACTATCTGGTAGGCCAAACTATAAACGTCATATCAAAAGTCAACCCCCTGAGATTACTTATGACTAAACCTTCATCGCTAAATGGCCGACTGGCAAAATGGGCCATATTGCTCTCCAATATGAGATGCGCTTTTTACCACAAAAGGCCATTAAGGGACAAGCAGTCGCGGATTTCCTAGCTGAGCACCCAGATCCGAGGGCAGCCAAAGTCTACGAGGATCTCCCAGATGAGGTTGCTGAAGTCTGCCTGACTCAGACATCGTTCGAAAGTCAAGTATGGCAACTTTTCTTCGACGGTGCATCAAGAACAAGCCCGAAGGGACACGTAGTAGCGGGGGTAGGAGTAGTACTCGTATCCCCACAAAATTATGTGATTCCCCGAGCTGTCTCATTAACTGAGCCTTGTTCCAACAATGTGGCGGAGTACAACGCTCTTTTGATTGGGATGCAATTCGCCGATGAGATTGGCGTTAAAAATCTCGAGGCATACGGCGACTCCAAGCTCATCGTCAGCCAAGTTCGCGGGGAGTACGAAGTCAGACATGAAGACTTAGTACCCTATTACAACGCGACTATTCGCATGGCCGAGGGGTTTACAAGCTTCTACATCGACCATGTACCGCGCAGGCAAAATGCGCACGCAGATGCACTCGCATTCCTGGCTGCCTCTTTAGCTCTTCCAGCTGGAGCAATGGAGAAGATATTCGTCTACAGCCACGACCTGTATTGCCCGAGAAGTGCTCTCGAGGATTATCAGGAGTCAACGGGAGGTCGTCACCGCGAAGAAGCACTTGAAGCATCAACCGGTCCAGAGCTTAAAGACTGGCGATTCCCCTATATCGACTACGTCTTATACGACATCCTGCCTGAAGACACCAAAGAGGCGGCTGCCATTCGAAGGAAAGCCCCCAAATTCTATTATAATGCGATTACTCGAACATTGTATCGTCGATCGCATGACGGGATCTTGCTCCGGTGCCTCTCACCAAAGGAGGCTCAAGAGGTATTGAAAGAAGCCCACGACGACATGTGTGGAGCCCATCAACCTGGCCCAAAACTGGCACATCGACTCCAAAGATTGGGTTACTACTGGCCCAAGATGATTGCCGATGCCGTCACTTATGCCAAGAGATGTCACGCCTGCCAAGTGCACGGCGATTTCATCCATCAAGCACCAGGGTACCTCCACTCTATGGCCTCTACCTGGCCATTTGAAATGTGGGGCATGGACGTGATTGGTCCTATCAGCCCACCATCATCAAAAGGACATTGGTTCATTTTGGCAATAACCGATTATTTCTCCAAATGGGCCGAAGCCATCCCTTTGAAGGAGGTCAAATCGTCGAACGTGATCAAGTTCGTGAAACATCACGTTATTTACCGTTTTGGTGTACCTCGACGAATTGTCCACGACAATGGGCCCCAGTTCATTAGGCAGGCTTTTCAGAGATTCTGTGCTAAGTTCAGAATCCAGAGTGTGTCCTCAACGGCATACTATCCTGCCGCTAATGGCCTCGCAGAAGCTTTCAACAAGACCATTGGTAAGCTTCTCAAAAAGTTCGTCTCGAAAAATCAACGGGACTGGGACGACAAACTAGGTGAATGCTTATGGGCCTATCGCACAACTGTGCGAACCCCAACTAAAGCTACGCCATTTTCTTTGGTATACGGGTGTGAAGCCGTGCTCCCACTGGAAATCCAAATTCCATCTCTACGCGTCGCCTTGACAGCGGAGATGACAACCGAGGAGAAGTATCGACAGCGACTCCAAGAACTGGAGGCCTTAGATGATAAGCGTCTGCAGGCCCAGCAACAAATCGAGCTCTACCAAGCTCGAATTACCAGAGCCTTCAACAAGAAAGTTAAAGTGCGAACTTTCAAGAAAGGCGATCTTGTCTTAGCCGTCAGAAGACCCATGGTAATGACGCACAAGACAAAAGGAAAATTCCAACCCAAATGGGAAGGACCATTTGTAGTAGAGTCAGTCTACTCAAATGGGTCATATCGCCTCATAACCCCGAATGGCGATACACTCATGATGCCGATCAATGGCAGGTTCCTGAAGAAATACTATCCTTAGATGGTATTCTCCCGCTGATCAAGTTAAAAATACACCTCTGATCAAAATAAGAAGAGCTTCTTCATTAATATCCGACGCCCCCGACGGCTAAGGATAGAAGAAAATGTTGGCTTCTAAGTCCAACATAAGTCTTCGACAACTCATCATGCTGAGGGGAATAGCATGGCTAGCCCAACTCAAACGGTAGTTGGTAAAGGCACCTCAAACCCGTTGACAGCTGAGGATTTGCTAAAAATCCGAAGGGACACGTTCCCATTTGATCCGACGCCTCCGACGGCTAAGGATAGAGGAAAATGTTGGCTTTTAAGTCCAACATAAGTCTTCAATAACTCATCATGCTGAGGGGAATAGCATGGCTAGCCCAACTCAAACGGTAGTTGGTAAAGGCACTTCAAATCCGTTAATAGCTGAGGGTTTGCTAAAAATCCTAAAGTGGACTTGGCTCCACTCTTTCCTCCAAAATCCCCTACCAATTCTCATCCACAGAATGGTAGGTCTACAAAATACAACCATTACTAAGTTAACACTATACCTCTGGTAATGGAAACTTTTCAATATTCCTGGTCGAGTACAAATTTTGTTTGTCAACTCTACACGGAGTATCAAATTTTCAAATTTGCCAAGTTAACACTACACCTCTAGGCACTTCAAAATTTTCACTTGTCAATTCTCACCAATAGAATGACAGGTCCTCAAATTACTCTTATCATGAGTCAATCTTTGTCAAGTTAATATCACACCTCTGACAAATTGCTGTTAAAGTTTAACACCACACCTCTAAATAGTAATCAAGTTTCTGCCAGGTTTAATATTACACCTCTGACAGTCACTTTTCTTCAGACTTCCACATCGAAGCTGAAATGGATGATGCTAAGTTAACACCACACCTCTAGCATCCAAGTCATTGCTAAGTTCAACAATACACCTATGGCCATGACTTTCCCTCGGACTTCCTTATGCAAGCCGAGATGACCAATGCTAAGTTCAACATTACACCTCTAGCATTACCCTCACTGTCAAGTTAAACATTACACCTATGACAGTGACACTTCTGAGTTAAGTTAATATCACACCTCTGACTCACATCCTTATCAAGTTAACATTACGCTTCTGACAAGACCACTTTCAACCCGTTAAGTTAATATCACACCTCTGACGGTAACAAACTTTCCTAGATTCCCCACGAGTCTAGTCCCACTTGTTATTCTCTTTAACAGAATAACAAGTCTACCTAAAAACATTGTTAGGTTAATACTACACCATCAACAGTGTTTCCATCAAATCCCCAGTTGAGCTCAATCAAGTTAATCCCAAACACTTGATAAAAGTTCACCCTCCCTGGGGGTACCAATTCTACTTGTCACTTTCTCTTATAAAGTGGCAGGTCCACCAAAATTTTACCTCTGTCAAGTTAATATTACACCTCTGACAGTATCATGAGAGTTCCTGAAATAGGATCTTTCTCCACAAAGTTTGACTTATTAATTTCCATCATAATTTTGACAAAGTCAAAGACTCTTTGCTTCTATGCGTCTAACTAAAGACAAAAAGTTCAAGACAATGAAAGAGGCAAAAAGAGAAGTGTCACTTTTATTTATTTCCAGGTACATGAAAGTGATACAAAAACGCTCTCTTATACAATAAGATTGAGTGTTACAGTCAAAACGCTCTCTTACAATAAGATGGAGTGTTACAATTAAGGAGTACAAAGAAGTCCCTCTCCCTCTCAGAGGTTGCACTCACTCCTTAAAGCCGCGTCTGATTCCAAGTGCGCGATGTTTTGTGGCTACAATAGAAGCTGGTTACACCACGATGCATGATGTAAACATCGAAAGAGCCCTAGCTGACTAAGCTAAGAGCAATGGTGTTCTTGAGGTCCGGTGGAAGCAGGAAGTCCGGCAACCCTTCGTTTATGGATATCTCTTTCCCAGCAGACCATCCAGCAGACATGAGGAGTCCTTGATGTTACTTCTGGGGTGGGAGAGGAAGAGGATCCTACCTGCCGCCGTGTCCACCGTAACCTCCTCGCCGCCATACTTACCCTGACCATCTCTTGCCAGCAGGCATGATTGGTGCAGTGGATCTGAAGAGACCTTGGCGAGAGTCGATTCCTCGTCAGGGACATAATATATTCCCTTATGGACGACGAGGATCATAATATATTCCCTTGTGGACGAACATCGAACAAGTTCGCCGTCCGATATATTCTCCCACAGACTTAGCGAACATGAAGAAGGATGACCAAGCCTACCTGCAAAAAAGCAAACAGGGAATCAGACAATTCAGAGGTTAGTACACTTCACAGAAGAAAACTAAGTCACAGACGCGACTATTTTCAAAGGCTGCAGACGCGGGAATGACCCGCGCAGTAAGTCAAACTACCGCGCCAACAGAGACAGACGCGAATCAGAACTGTGGAACACACAGGATTCAAACGCAGCCTCATCTTACTCCCACGCTTAAAAACACAAGACGCGAAAAACTTCAAATGCCGAAAACTGCCATCTCCCTGTTGAATAAACAGGGGTTGCAAGATTCGGGTCTGAAGCCTTCAACCCGAGTTGGAATTCATCCAAGTCAGTGGCCTTAAAACGCGAGCTTCATGAGTAAAGCCGCGGCCAAGTACCAAAGACTTCTGTACTCGCGTCCAAGGAAGTTTAAGTCGGCGGCGCAAATTCCAGAAGGAATGCACCAACCACAACTTCACAAGAAGGTCCAGATGATATCTCTTTAAGGGGTATACTGAAATTCAAACTTGGTTGGATCTAAAATGTCATGGTAAATGGGCATGGCATACCCGCAGAAGCCTCTGTTAAGAGTTGAACTATCTGCGTTGAGACGCGGACGTAAAAAGTTCTCAAAGAGACGCTTCCTGCCATTGAAATCACTTGACAGTGATAATCCATCGAAGAGACCAAACAGAAGCATGAAAGCTCTGGGTCATCTTCATCCACAGAGGCACCTTCATCCATGGAGGCAAAACCCTAATAGGGTCCTTGAAGAGAGAAGGCAGAGTCCCTCAGAGTACTCGTTCTCAAATAGAGCATGGTCTAAGCGGCCGCTGTTAAAGAGAAGGGGTGAGTCCTATTTATAGGCAACTCCTGATAACGGTCATTAATGGTTCATTAATTAAGACCGCCGGCCTTAATGACCGCACGACCGTCAAAGCCCAATGAGAGGCTGACGCGTGGGACGTCGCTTCGGAAAGTATCGCAGGCGCTGATCTCAAACCGTCAGCGCCAGTTTTGCATTAAAAGGCATTAACGCCCAAGCCCAATGGAAAACCGACGCGTGGACAACTGCTTCGGGAAACAACGGATGACCCGGTTTCCCAATCGTCAGCGAAGACTTGACAGTCAAAGATCTCTGAAAATCTTTAAGTCAGGCTGCATTAAACGCAGATAGGAATGCCGCGTCCGGCTGCATTGAACGCAGATGGGAAAGCAGCGTCCAAGAATCTGCGTCACCTTTCTCAAATTGGAAGGCGTTCACCTGCGTTTTAAAGGAGCGTCAACGTGACTCAAAGTCGCGTCCCTTCAGCAAACGGGGCCCTTTCTAAGCACTTAGTCCATTCTGAGATTAGTGGAAAATACACAAGGCTGCGTCCCTCGCATCCGCTCAAGTCGCGTCTTCATTGACAGGACAAATTCGCGTACTCAAAGCCGCGTTTGTCCCCACTGATTGACGCTGCATCTCATCAAAAAGGACTTAGTTCTATCTGAGTTCTTATGAACTGATGACCGCGTCTCACCCTGTGATTGACGCTGCATCTTATCAAAAAGGACTTAGTTCTATCTGAGTTCTTATGAACTGATGACCGCGTCTCCCTATGGATTGACGCTGCGTCTCATCAAAAGGACTTAGTGAAGTCTAAGTTCCTATGGAATGATGACCGCGTCTCACCCTGTGATTGACGCCGTGTCTCATCAAAAGGACTTAGTTCTATCTAAGCTCCTATGAACGGATGACCGCGTCTCACTTTATGGATCAATGTCGCGTCTCATCAAGCTCGACGCCGCGTCTCATTGAAAGAACTTAGTCTTACCTAAGTTCAGTATTCACAGCCAGTGATCAGGGAGTTGAATTCATCCACAGCTAAACAAAGAATGGAACAAAAACCTCGAAAAAACTTTTATTATATCGAAAATAGTAAAAGTGGATACAAACACTCTAATAGAGTGTCTTCTTCTTTACAAAAAAAAAGGGAAGAAGGGGAAAAGGCTAAAAGTCTTGATCCGCAAAGAACGGATACGCTCCCTGAGACGATGCATCTCGTGCTGACGTGCCTTCTCAGCCTCCATCATGGCTTGGACCCGCAGCTCCTCTTCAGATAAAAAGGGTTTTACAGCCAGCTGTGCTCGCAGAGATTCCAACCTGGAGGAATGAATGGTCTGGCTTTCTTCAGCTCGTGCCTTCGCAGCTTGTTGCTCCTCCAGCCTCTTCCGGACGGTGGCAAGCGTCCTCTCATTATCCGCGATCATGGCTTCCGCCTTAGCGATGGCAGATCGAGCATTGGTAATGGCGAGCTCTGCGTTTTGCCGGATGAACTCGGATTCCATTGAATCGTCAGCCAGTTTCTGACATTCAGCTTGGGAACGCTCGAGATTGCAGACCTCTTCAGCAACTTGTGCTTCCACCTCCTGTCGCTCTTGTTCCTGGTGGCTAGGAGCCTAGTCAAGATGACCTGGGCTTCTTCAAAAGAACTAGCATTGTCCAAAGACTTCAGCTCTTTCAGGTCACTTCCCAATCGCTCCACCAACAGCATACACGACTTGGCAAGCGAGGAGCCTCCGGTTAATTCGATGTTACCGGCCATGTTTCCAAGAAACGTCCGGGCAAAGTCAAAAGAGCTACGCCCAGACAGGATAAAATCGATGCACGATCGCATCGCGTCAAGGAACTGCTGTACCGTTTTGCGTGTCAGGAAATCCATGGTGTCATCACCCGAGGTACTCCCCGACCCCCTTTCTATCATGTGGAAAGGGGTGCAAGCCGGCTCTTTTTGCGCGAGAGTCGTGCTGACCGGCGATACGGCAAGAGCGAGACTGGCCACTGGCGCTTCCGGAAGTGTTATCGCTGCAGGAGCCTCCACAGCTAATGATGGAGTAGTAAGTGCAACCTCTGGGAGGTCCAGAGATGTCGAATCCTTGGGCGGATCCTGCGGAGCGGAAGTCTCCCTGGCTTCAATAGTAACCTCTTCACCCTGCAGAGTGGGTTCTTCCCCGGCCTTAGGGGTTGCCTCCTCTTCCGGCAAAATGGAAGGCTCCCAATTTCAGTAGTTGCCCTCTCTGGAGTTATCTCGGCAACTGAAGCCTTCACTCCTTCGGACTAGGTCAGCTCTTTTACCGTCTCCCCGATATGCGAGGAGATTACAGCTTCAATATCCCCGGCCAACCCTGCAGCATAAAGAAGAATGTTAAAACATCCTTTTCAAAATGAAGAGGGAAATTAGGTCAAAAGGTGAAAAGAGTACCTTCAGCGGGAATAATCGCCAGCTGTGATACCGTTGATGGCTCACCCCCGTATATTTCTTCCTCTGAGATGTGGGAGAACTTACTCGGATCAGGAAGAGCGGGTTCATCGCCGTAGTCGACCTCGTCTTCAAAATCGCTTTCCCCTGAGAGTGAGGAAGACGATAGCGCCCCGCGCGAGACTTCTGCAGCCGGAGCCTTGCCACCAATTACCCCAGTGGTAGGACTGGGGTCAACTGCCCGAGGACTGGAAATGAAGACACAAGGTGACCCAGGTTGCTGTGCCTCATCTCTCCCTTCATGAGCAAGTAAAATTCCGGGTTGAACTAAAATCCCCGGAATATCGACATCTCCTCCACTCATGATGTCGACCTCTAGCTGCTCATCCTCGTCATCGGTGGTGGCTCTGTCAACGAGCTCCCCTTCCTCCGTAGACCTACGGTCTCTGCTGCTCGACCTAGGGGCACGGACTAAAGGAACATCCTCTTCAACTATATCTTCTTCCCTCGGTACCTCAATGACAGCAGGGATGTCTTCGGATCGGGAGACTTCGGTTGTCAAGTCTCTCCGAACCTTCTTGGGAGCAGGTTCAGCAGTTGAAGCAGAGCGCTGACGACGCTTGCTTACCACCTGTCGAGTCTTTGTCGCTCGTGGCTCCGCCCTTGCTGCTTGCGGCTCCTCCCTTGTTGGTCGCGGCTCCGCCCTTATTGCTCGTGGCTCCCTTCCCGATCTTCTCCCGACCTCCTTCTGGGCCTTCAGGTACTGGTCGGTGAGTTTCGAGTGTTTACCAGACTCTGACCTTGCCTCGAGGTTTGCATTGATGCTCTCAATACATGAAGACGCCGAACAAAGTCTGATGTCTGGATGGCTTGGAAATACCAAGTGCAGAAGCTGAAGCTCATACGGCACTTGGACCCCTCGATAGGTAGACGGAAAGTTGCTCCCGTCCCTCCGGCCACACTGTAGTACCAAGCCCGAGCACCTTCGAACAAGTTCCCTTCGAAGGCAAGTCGAGCATTGGGATTCCCGACGTACAGTTGATCGTAGCCGAACTGTCGAGCGAAACGATTCGGCATGTACGGCTCGATGGTGCATGAAGTCCCTTGCCGGAAAAGCACATATCCGGGCCGAATATTGATCAACCACCAGAAGACTTCCGCGGACAACCTCGTGAAGCCACCTGGGCCCGCAGAATCAGTAAATAGTCCCCGAAAGATGCACCAGAGATCTCGGGGAAGCAGCGATTGAGCTGGTAATTCGCAGGATCTGAAAGTCGCTTTCGGACGTAATATATATAAAGATCACGCCAGCTCGAATCCTCCAACCGCTGTACAAAAGGGACAGAACTCTCCCTCCAACGCACCACCGTCATCAGAGAAGGGCAGTGCATCACGTACCAAGCTATGAGGTACGTATAAGGCAGTTCGATCCGAGGGTTGGGGCGCTTCACCGTCGGATTCCCCTCCGAGTCAACATACGGCTTACCGTGGGAGTTGGCAGTTTTCGGCGCCTCGCAGAAACTCGTGGTTAGCGCCCGCAACCCGCTCTGAATGCCAGCCGCCACGGCCGGGAGAAGGGCTATAGGGTTGCCATGAGCCAGGAGCACCGCCGGGTACACCACGTCAGCAACGATAGCTTCATGTGGCAGCGTGGGCACCACACAACGCTTCAGCCACAACATCAAGAAGCCTGCCAACAGTGCCCTATCGGAGATAGGGGTCCGGGCTTGATGGTGGAAGCTTTCAAAAACCAGGTCAGGATCGAAACCGTCCTCGTTCGAAACTGTGGTGTAGAAGCCTTCAGAAGCCTTGTCGATCCTGTCTTCAATCTCCCTGTCGGAACTGGGAGCCAGTCGGGTTATCGGATTGTCTTTATGATTGACATCGTTGAATAAGTAACTGGCCCAAGACAGTTACTTGACTCCCTGCGCACTCCAGGAGGTTAGCTGACCGCAAATGTGGAAGTGACACATCACTTCCCAGTAAGTCTCGTACACCCGAGGTGTAATACCCCGTTTTCGGAATACGTACTTAATTGCGTATTCAGTTTTTCGACCGTATTTTTCAATTTACTTTCCGTATTCGACCAATTTTAATTTCAAATATCATTTTCCAATATATTAGATTTTATATGAATTTCTGGAATTTTCTGAAATTAAAAGGAATTTCTTCAAAACCGGTGTCGACCAGTGCCGCTGATCGATTCCCGAATTTTTATCTTCTAAACTGTTCAGAATTCCTAGAAGGTTCTTTAGACATTTTATCTGAGAATTCTGTTTATTACTTAAATCCTTTTTCTGAAGATTTTACGAATTTATGGATTTTCCGCCGGAGTCGGTAGAAGACTGATTCCAGTATTTTTAATTCCAAACAGTTAGGAATTTCAAGATGGCCCTTTAGGCATTATTCCTTAGAATCATATTTTCTACCTACATTCTTTTTCTGAGGATTTATGAATTTATGAAAATTCCAACGGAGTCGGTATTTTATTGGTTCCGGGATTTTTAACTTTAAAACTATACCGTATTTCTTAAAACGGATTTCACTATGATACTTAGTATTATATTATTGATTTTTGGTATCAATTGCGAGTCGTTCAGAGATACTCGATTTCGGGACGATTTCGGTATTTTCTGAAATGTTTTCCCGCATGATCGACTTCAACCTAGGAATCCGTGTTTCCAATATTTTCATTTTTGGAGTTAGAGAAATATCTTCTCTTTCCAATTCTTTTCCTTTTCCTATTTCCTTTTCCTTTAATTCTCCACCACACATTCCTTTACTTCATTCCTTAGCTTTGCCACCTCATCACTTCCACCTCACCACTTCCACACACTTCCATTTCATCTCCACCACACAAACCCTCCACCTCACCCACACATGGCAAGCCCCTATTGGCTAAAGAGAACACCTCATCCCCCTATTTGCAAATAAGCCCCCTCTCAATTATTTAATTACTCCTCTTTTACAAATCCAAACCCTATTTAAACCAAACACTTTACATTTTAATTCTTTTCTTCACTTCATCAAGAAACCAACCTTTGCAAATCCCTCTCCTTCTCTAAAGCAAACCCTAGGTTCATCTCCATCCCAAGCAACCACCACTTCGTTGGATTGGGATCGTCCGCAAGATCGTCGAGGATCACTTCGGCGCTTTTCGTCAACCTCGACTTCTTCCGGAACTCGTTAAAGCCCAAACAACCGATCGAAGTGAGTATTTTTACTCACCAAGACTTTCCTAATTCCTAGAATATTTCTATGTCCCTATTTTGTTCACTTGTATCATAAAAATCATATTTTTAGTCCATCAAATCAACTTCCCAAAATCAGATTTTCAGACCAAACAGCAGCATATTCCAGAACCCCGGTCGACCGGCCCAAGGGGGGCAGTCGACCGATGTGCACAAACGTGCACAACTTTGAGTAGGCGGTCGACCGGTTCACCAACCAGTCGACCGGTAGAAAATCTGGAGCTCACGCACTTTGTACGGTCGACCGGCAGTCGACCGGCACCCGACCGCCCTTGAAAACCCAGTCGACCGGCAGTCGACCGGAAGTCGACCGATAAGTCTGTTTTGGACCAAAATTGTTGATTCTTCTCTTTTCTGAATTTAGGCCTTATCATTGATACATGTATTATAGATAATCATTGTTTAGGCTTCATAACTGAGTTTACATGACCTGTAAGTCAATTTCGTTAGTTTCATTGCTTCCTTTTAACACATGTATATCACCTGATATTTTGTGTTATCCCTTGATTATCTGACATGTTATTAGTTGGCAAGACCCCGTGTCATGACTTGACTTAGCATCAGACTATTATTTTCTCTTGCCATGACTTAACCGGACTATTATCACCACTTGGCATATTTGGTTACTTGATATATTTCACCATCCCGTCATGCTATCACTGTATACCAAGCATGATACATTTGACATTATATAATTATCTCGATAATGGGAATGTAGTACCTGATCACTTGCTATGTCTTACATTTCTGAGTACATTTATGATTACAGTTCTGACTACATGTATGATTACAGTTATGATCCTACTCATTCCCATAATCAGATAATTATATTAATAAACTATAAAAAGGACAACTTGTATGGGTATGGGAGGAAGTGATGGATGCCGGAATGATACCTTGCTTATAGTGATGGGATATATACTGGCGGTAAGTTATATGTCATTACATTTAGGGGGACTTTGGGCCTCCAAAGCTGGTTCCAGGTGTATGGAAACCACTATAAGAGGTGATATCAGTTCTCCATCTACTTCCGGTAACGACCCTCGACTTTCTTATATATGGATGTATGTGTGTGGGATGTACACTCAAACACATACCTAGATATATGAGTTAGACGAGTAATAATAATAGTAGACGTTGCCTATTGTGATTCATGTTATAGTTCCGGTTATGACTTATGATACGTGTATTATGGACCTTGACAATTACTGTTATGTATCTTGGCTTGACCATAGTTGATTTGCATCTCTGATTCTATACGCTTGGATATACTGTGGCATGAGTCAAAGGTATATATATGAGGGTTTCCTTGTTTGGATTATTCCTTCGATGTACTAGTCTCATGGGACCGTGACCTAAGCGTATACAATCACTTTTGCTTATAATTAACCTTACTTTCGATTTCCTGTTCCATGTATGCGATACCTGTCCTCATATATTATACTTGTGTCCTAACCCCTATTCTTATCGCTTTGCCACTTGGCTATAGTTGTTTACTATTATATGTCTTGACCCTTTGGATTTGCATATTCAGATTTCGAAGCTTGGATCGTAGTGGAGCCATCCACTGTAGATTGAGCTTCCTCTAGTGAGCAGGCTAGCTCTTCTTCCTTCGTGCCAGGCTCCTCTTTTGACTCACGGGATCTCCATCCTACTCGTGAGCATTTTGTTGTTCATCTTGTATATTTTACTTTTGGACTTGTTATGATAAAAGACACATGTAATGTGTAGATGTTTATCATACTGTGATGACTTTGTATATGTACCTTTCATGTTGGCATTTGTATGAATACCACGCTTCGTGTGTACTCTGATTTCTTGTTGTACTTTATGCTTAGCGTATATACGTGGGGGCACTCTCTGACCTACGTATATACGTCGCGTGACGTCCCCGTATCTTGGAAATCGGGGCGTTACAGGTTGGTATCAGAGCCTAGGCTCTCACACCTAAAGTACAATCAAGCCGCAATTTCAAGTAATTTGCTTATGCCAACTACAATGTACAAAGTTATAGAGTCTTTCTTGATTCCTTCATTGATCAATTCCTTCATGTCCTAAAACTCCTCTCACTTGTTTCCAATTCCAGTTATCATTCGGTATGGAGAGACGATCGGGTCGGAATAATGTCGGGCAAGTCCCAATGGACCCGTAGGAGGAGAGAATGCCGATGTCCTGAGAATCATTCAGACTATGCTGGGAAACCAACAACAGCAGATGGAAATCAGCAGCAGCAGACTGAGCTCCTCAGGCAGGAGTTAGCAGCCCCGAAGGAGCAGAGGCCGGGAAATGTCTCGGACTTCAGAAGATTACAGCCTGCTATATTCACGGGGAGCGAGAAACCATTGGAGGCTGAGCAATGGTTGACGGACACTACTGATCTGCTGAATGCGGCCCGTGTCCCGAAGGAGAACCAAGTTGAAGTAGCTAAGATTCAGTTAAAGGATGTTGCGAGAACTTGGTGGCTCGCAGAGGAGGCTAGACTGGAGAAGCCCGTTACTTGGGACGCCTTCTCCAAGAGTTTCTACAGCCGCTTCTTCCCTGCTACAGCGCAAAAGGATATGGAGGAGCAATTCATCAGGCTCCAGCAGTGGAACAAATCCGTGGACGAGTATGCCGCGGAGTTTCTTCGACTGAGCCGCTTCGCGCCGTATATGGTAACGGACGAGGAGAAGCGAGCGAGCAGGTTTCAGCAGGGTCTACAGATGAAGATTCAGATGTACCTGATGCCCCAGCAGCTGAAGACCTATGCGAGGTTCTCACCATCGCTCGGGAGGTAGAGCGTGGGTTTGAGAAGGAGCAAGGGGATCAGATGAGACACCAGGCCAAGAAGAGGCCTTTTGAGTTGATAGATGAGGGAGATGCAGGTAGGGCAAACCATGGCCCGATGATGAAGAGACCATCCCAACCTCCTCTGTCTCAGATT
Organism: Agave tequilana; assembly: GCA_038442645.1. Classification (NCBI taxonomy): domain Eukaryota; kingdom Viridiplantae; phylum Streptophyta; class Magnoliopsida; order Asparagales; family Asparagaceae; genus Agave; species Agave tequilana. Next base: position 134,389 of record JAVJIF010003720.1, read on the forward strand.
GTATGCAACTATTGCCACAGACCCGGGCATTATAAGAGCGATTGTCGAGTAGCTAAGAGATTATGTTTAGTGTGTGGGTCAGGGAGTCATATGCTATGGGATTGCCCACACAGGAAGTTTGGTCATGTGGCACCAATCCGACCAGCACATCCAGCCCCAGCTCTTCCAGCTCCACCATTAAGGAGGAACCCAGAACCTGTGGATCGAAGAGTTCCAATTCCGCCTCAGCAGTATGCTCATCAGCAGAGAGGAATGAGGCCTAGAGCAGACCATGGTAGAGGTCAAGTTTGCATCATGGAGGCAGAGACATCGGAGGATGCAGCAGAGTGGGTAGACCAGCATCCGGAGCAGGAACCCTAGGATATCATGGTAACCACTACCCTAGATCTTGGAATTAGTTATCTTTATTAATATGTCCCTTATCATTCTATCATTGTCCATCTTAATTCTTCATATGTTCATCTTATCCTGTTTTTGTTTTTCGAAGCCTTTGATTTCAACCATATCCCCTTTGTGTTCAATTTACCCCTTAGCGAAATTGCGAGGACGCAATTTTTTGTAAGGTGGGTAGATTGTAATACCCCGTTTTCGGAATACGTACTTAATTGCGTATTCAGTTTTTCGACCGTATTTTTCAATTTACTTTCCGTATTCGACCAATTTTAATTTCAAATATCATTTTCCAATATATTAGATTTTATATGAATTTCTGGAATTTTCTGAAATTAAAGGAATTTCTTCAAAACCGGTGTCGACCAGTGCCGCTGATCGATTCCCGAATTTTTATCTTCTAAACTGTTCAGAATTCCTAGAAGGTTCTTTAGACATTTTATCTGAGAATTCTGTTTATTACTTAAATCCTTTTTCTGAAGATTTTACGAATTTATGGATTTTCCGCCGGAGTCGGTAGAAGACTGATTCCAGTATTTTTAAATTCCAAACAGTTAGGAATTTCAAGATGGCCCTTTAGGCATTATTCCTTAGAATCATATTTTCTACCTACATTCTTTTTCTGAGGATTTTATGAATTTATGAAAATTCCAACGGAGTCGGTATTTTATTGGTTCCGGGATTTTTAACTTTAAAACTATACCGTATTTCTTAAAACGGATTTCACTATGATACTTAGTATTATATTATTGATTTTTGGTATCAATTGCGAGTCGTTCAGAGATACTCGATTTCGGGACGATTTCGGTATTTTCTGAAATGTTTTCCCGCATGATCGACTTCAACCTAGGAATCCGTGTTTCCAATATTTTCATTTTTGGAGTAGAGAAATATCTTCTCTTTTCCAATTCTTTTCCTTTTCCTATTTCCTTTTCCTTTAATTCTCCACCACACATTCCTTTACTTCATTCCTAAGCTTTGCCACCTCATCACTTCCACCTCACCACTTCCACACACTTCCATTTCATCTCCACCACACAAACCCTCCACCTCACCCCACACATGGCAAGCCCCTATTGGCTAAAGAGAACACCTCATCCCCCTATTTGCAAATAAGCCCCTCTCAATTATTTAATTACTCCTCTTTTACAAATCCAAACCTATTTAAACCAAACACTTTACATTTTAATTCTTTTCTTCACTTCATCAAGAAACCAACCTTTGCAAATCCCTCTCCTTCTCTAAAGCAAACCCTAGGTTCATCTCCATCCCAAGCAACCACCACTTCGTTGGATTGGGATCGTCCGCAAGATCGTCGAGGATCACTTCGGCGCTTTTCGTCAACCTCGACTTCTTCCGGAACTCGTTAAAGCCCAACAACCGATCGAAGTGAGTATTTTTACTCACCAAGACTTTCCTAATTCCTAGAATATTTCTATGTCCCTATTTTGTTCACTTGTATCATAAAAATCATATTTTTAGTCCATCAAAATCAACTTCCCAAAAATCAGATTTTCAGACCAAACAGCAGCATATTCCAGAACCCCGGTCGACCGGCCCAAGGGGGCAGTCGACCGATGTGCACAAACGTGCACAACTTTGAGTAGGCGGTCGACCGGTTCACCAACCAGTCGACCGGTAGAAAATCTGGAGCTCACGCACTTTGTACGGTCGACCGGCAGTCGACCGGCACCCGACCGCCCTTGAAAACCCAGTCGACCGGCAGTCGACCGGAAGTCGACCGATAAGTCTGTTTTTGGACCAAAATTGTTGATTCTTCTCTTTTCTGAATTTAGGCCTTATCATTGATACATGTATTATAGATATCATTGTTTAGGCTTCATAACTGAGTTTACATGACCTGTAAGTCAATTTCGTTAGTTTCATTGCTTCCTTTTAACACATGTATATCACCTGATATTTTGTGTTATCCCTTGATTATCTGACATTTATTAGTTGGCAAGACCCCGTGTCATGACTTGACTTAGCATCAGACTATTATTTTCTCTTGCCATGACTTAACGGACTATTATCACCACTTGGCATATTTGGTTACTTGATATATTTCACCATCCGTCATGCTATCACTGTATACCAAGCATGATACATTTGACATTATATATTATCTCGATAATGGGAATGTAGTACCTGATCACTTGCTATGTCTTACATTTCTGAGTACATTTATGATTACAGTTCTGACTACATGTATGATTACAGTTATGATCCTACTCATTCCCATAATCAGATAATTATATTAATAAACTATAAAAGGACAACTTGTATGGGTATGGGAGGAAGTGATGGATGCCGGAATGATACCTTGCTTATAGTGATGGGATATATACTGGCGGTAAGTTATATGTCATTACATTTAGGGGGACTTTGGGCCTCCAAAGCTGGTTCCAGTGTATGGAAACCACTATAAGAGGTGATATCAGTTCTCCATCTACTTCCGGTAACGACCCTCGACTTTCTTATATATGGATGTATGTGTGTGGGATGTACACTCAAACACATACCTAGATATATGAGTTAGACGAGTAATAATAATAGTAGACGTTGCCTATTGTGATTCATGTTATAGTTCCGGTTATGACTTATGATACGTGTATTATGGACCTTGACAATTACTGTTATGTATTCTTGGCTTGACCATAGTTGATTTGCATCTCTGATTCTATACGCTTGGATATACTGTGGCATGAGTCAAAGGTATATATATGAGGGTTTTCCTTGTTTGGATTATTCCTTCGATGTACTAGTCTCATGGGACCGTGACCTAAGCGTATACAATCACTTTTGCTTATAATTAACCTTACTTTCGATTTCCTGTTCCATGTATGCGATACCTGTCCTCATATATTATACTTGTGTTCTAACCCCTATTCTTATCGCTTTGCACTTGGCTATAGTTGTTTACTATTATATGTCTTGACCCTTTGGATTTGCATATTCAGATTTCGAAGCTTGGATCGTAGTGGAGCCATCCACTGTAGATTGAGCTTCCTCTAGTGAGCAGGCTAGCTCTTCTTCCTTCGTGCCAGGCTCCTCTTTTGACTCACGGGATCTCCATCCTACTCGTGAGCATTTTGTTGTTCATCTTGTATATTTTACTTTTGGACTTGTTATGATAAAAGACACATGTAATGTGTAGATGTTTATCATACTGTGATGACTTTGTATATTGTACCTTTCATGTTGGCATTTGTATGAATACCACGCTTCGTGTGTACTCTGATTTCTTGTTGTACTTTATGCTTAGCGTATATACGTGGGGGCACTCTCTGACCTACGTATATACGTCGCAGTGACGTCCCCGTATCTGGAAATCGGGGCGTTACACGAGGAAACTCTTTCTTTAGGAGGTGGAGCTCCTCAGTGGTCGGGACATATTCCTCATAGGGAATGTCCCCTGTTGCCAGCCCCGAGACCTCATGTAGCTCGTGCAGTGCAAGGCCCATCTCTCCGACCGGGTAAAGAATGTCCCCGTCATAGGATTGTAGCGCTCCAGGATCCCGAAAAAGTTATGAAAGCCTGGTGGGACACCCCACTGTACGGCCCTGACCGCCGGTTACAGTCCCACACGCTTTAGCAGATCCCCAAGACGGTGAGGACGAAACCCACCATCCTGCCCCACCAGTAGTTCTCCGTGGATGGACCCACCCGGGCGGACGGAAACCGACCGGATAATCACCCTCCGCTTCCATGAACGAGTTGAGGAAGGTAGTGCCAAGTTGTGGTATCTCTCCAACTGGAACCTCAGACTTGCGCGACCCAGGGAAAAGGCCGAGACTGACCTGTCATGGCTATCATGACGGTGTACTTTATGGAACCCAAATCACCGAGGGTAATCTCAGGGACATATCGAGAAATGTCCCATTCCATCTTCCGAGGGACGGACATTGTGCTGGAAGTAGGATAGCGGGAACATCCTCTCCATGTCCGGAAAGAACAACCTTCCACCCTTTATCTGACGGAGCCATTTATAAGTTCCGTCATACACACGATAGCCGCCATCGTTGATACATCTCCGAAGAAGAAGGCAGGCTTCTCCACTTGACGTGAGCATCTGTTGTGAATGCTGCATCGGTCATAAGTACTCGAAGAGTTCTCATGTCAACATTAGAGAGCCTCTCTCTGCGATCCTGTGACTAGTCAGCAGTCACAGGGACAGTCCTTCATAGCAAAAGGTCAAGTCCCGGTCAGCATCACCTACATGTCCAAAATGGCGCGTCTTGGCGAGTGAGGCAGAAGATAGGGCACTGCAAAAGAAAGGACACTTAGTTAGATACTTAAATGCTAAGTGTTCATAACCCAGACGCAGAAGAGATACTGGACGCAGGAATTATCAAATCCGCGTCCAGACCTGCGAAGCCGCGTCCAAACGCAGAAGAGATACTGGACGCAGGAAATTATCAAACCCGCGTCCAGACCTGCAGGATCCGCGTCTCCGCCACCAGAAGGTCATGGAATGTCCTTGATGTCACTTCTGAGGTGCGAAAAGAAGGGAGTTATCCACCTTAATCCTTCCATCACCACAACCGCCAGAAGTTAAGGAGGGTAACTCCCTTCCTTTCACACCCCCAGATTTCTAATTGCTTGGACTCAGGTGCCAGATTCATTAAGATCGGCAGCTGATGGAACAGAACACAAGGATCAAATCCGCGTTCTGCAACCAGTCCGCGTCTGAACCCTTCACATTAGAAATATTTCTAAGTGAAGAATCCGAAACGCAGGACCCGATGGCGCGAGGGTCCAAACCCGCGCCTCGGTTATCAACTCAAAGACTGCGTCTGAGACCGCGTTTGAGAATCAAACGAGTTATATTTTGTGTTAAGGATTCTTAGGGTTCTATGAGCTCCCGATAATGGCGAAACCCACGCCCAAAAGGCATTATACCTGAGAAAGTGACATCCTGCGTAGAGGAAGCGCCCCTCTGGACCTCGGCGGCAGTCGCCCGTAAGAAGAGGCGGTTGGCTTGGTCTTGGGTGCCATCTTTAATTCCAGTAAAAGGGATGAATAGTTCAAAAATCCAGTAATGGGGGATGAACAGTTCAACAGAGGAAAGAAGAACTCTCTTGAGCAAGGGCGTTCAGAGAAGAAAAGAGGTCTCTCTGACTGTCGGCTTTTATAGGCACAAGGATTCGCAAAGATACGCGGCGTGTGACCTGATAAAAGCTGCAGCAAATCATCGCATGACGCGTGGAGCAAATCTTCGCGAAGATCATGCGTCACGACTCCGCAGCGAGTCGTCATTTGACACGTGGCGCGGTTCAGTTAATGAACCGAGAAGTCCGCGCGCCAAAAGGTGAAATCCTGCCGGTTCCCCAGGCCAGCTGGCGGCGTAATCATCACACGGCACAGATTCGCACCCAAGGGACGCACCTCTCAGATGGACATGCCCCGTCAGCATCTCCATAAATGCATTCGGAAGGTCGCGTCTCTCTACAAAGTCCGCGTCTGACCGCGGCCCAACATCGCGTCTGCCTCATGGAAGATCAGGCGCGTTTCCATTGCCAAAAGACGCACCCTACAGAAATCGCGTCTTTAAAGCAGTACCATCTCGGCTTTTTGAAAAGAACCTGCGTTCGGCCTCCTGCTTCTTCTGCAAAATCAGTTCAACAGTACACTGACGCAAGCAGACGACCAACCACTCACTCCTGCTTAAAGCACACCCGTGACAGACTAAAAGCAATCGGGGAGTTTTAGACTGTGCATCTAGACACTCAACATGATCAACTCTGGTGGCTTCAAAGAGTTCAAACAGTACACTCCCGAAGACCAACTCCAGATAAAATCAAACCCGGAGCACTAACAGTCCAGTCATGAAAGCAAATATGGCTAAATTCAAAGTATTTCGAAATCCGTCCCAGTTAACTGCGGAATATCGAAAACTTTGGAGGGGGTTCTGTAGGCTGTCCAAAAGTTACTGAGGACAAGCCATTGAAAAGCAAAGTTTCAAGCTCTAGACGCGGGGACTATCACCCGCGTCTCAGCATCAAGGCGCGTTGGCCCGACACCCGCGTCTCAGCATCAAGCCAAAATTGGCTCGACACCCGCGTCTCAGCATCAAGGCGTGTTGGCTCGACACCCGTCTCAGCATCAAGGCGCGTCGGCTCGACACCCGCGTCTCAGCATCAAGGCGCGTCGGCCTGACACCCGCGTCTCAGCCTCAAGACGCAAAGGTCTAAAACCCGCGTCTCAGTTATAACCGCCTTGGTTAAGTGACCAATCACTGCCCACACGTAAGGGGAATCAGCCCCCATCGTGGCGTGTCTTTAGCAGGCACGTGGGTTAGTTACCGCCCATGTAGCGGGGAAATTGGCCCTCATTGTGGAGTGTTTGTAGGGGGCACGTTCACCCCTAGGACCTCTATAAATAGCCTCGTTTACTATGAGGTCGAGGCGATCGGCAATCGGGGATCAGCAATCAGCAATCAGCAATCGGCAATCGGCAATCGACGATCAGAAGGAGGAGATCAGAGAGAGAAGAAGCAGATCAACTCTTCAGCAAGTTCGCTGCGTACGAGCTAGCTTTCGCCTACCTTCTCTTTTAGAGTTTTGGTAGACAGAGCTGTGTCACTCTTTCTACCGGCCGAAGAGGAGAGCCCTGAAGGACGGTCGTCTGGTCAACGGAGAACAAGATTCACTCTCCACCGCCACACAAAGAACCCAGCCTTAAATAAAGGGGGAATTCAAGATTCAATATTCTCCCTCCCTTGTAACCGGAAAGAACAGTAATTTTGTTGTAATCCTTTTCATTTGATTCAAGGAAAACTTTTACATCAATTCACTGTCTCCCTCTTTCCCGGGTCATACAACACTACACACAGATGATAACTATATTACACCGACGAGGCTGAAGAGCTATTGTAACACTTGCCCTAATTTAAGCATTTCTTTTCCTAATTAATCATAAGGGGTAATGGGATTAGTATGCATGCATGATACTTTAGTTAAGTCATGCATATTATATGTGTATGTATAAATAAGTATGTATACATGAGTATTTATACACTGATTAGTATCCAATATTGCATATTTTACATCATAACTCCCATGCATATTACAAATAAATATGTGATTTTTACTCCTCTTCTCTACTTATTTGCAGGTACACAATTAATGGAGAGATATTCAAATAATCACTTAATTACCACTAATTAGGTGATTAATTAAAAGATTAAAGATAAAGCCAAATCAAATTCAGATCTCTCCAAGATCCGCGCGCCAACTACCCAGATCCCACCAGAAAGATCCGATCCAACGGCCCAGATCTGGCGGCAATCTGGCCGCAATCCGCGGCAATCTTAGGGTTGTTAAGCCCCGGATTTTGTGGCAACAAACCTCTCTCTGGAAGCTTCTCAGTTCTCCTATAAATACCCCATGAAGACCTGCGTACTAAAACTGATCAGAGAAGAGAGGAGATTAGTTTAGGGTTTGTAATTTTTAGTTGTTTTTTCTCTAGTTTTCTTTCTTTAGATTTCTCTTCTCTATCCCTAGATTTCATTACAAAAGAGAGTGATTGAGGGAGAGAGCTTGTGTAATCAAGGGTGACAACTTGAAGCTATGCAAGGATTGATCCATCCTCCATTCCTCTACTTGAGTTTGATTCTAGTTTCTTGCTTTCTTTACTTGCTTTATTACTTGCTTTGTTTAGTTCTTGCAATCTAATTCAAGCTTTGTTTTAGTTCTTTAATGGCTTCTTGTAGCTAGATTTTCATTCCATGTACTAGTTTACCACTAGCTTAGCCACTTCACTACTCATGGGTGATTGCTTTTGTTAATCTTGCAAGTGTATGATCTTCTCTTCTCCGATGGTTAAACCACCATCTTGCAAATGAGAAGTAATTAGGTCAACACGTGAGAGGAATTCTAAGCCTATGGAGTGACAACATTAGGCAAAGCATTCATTATCAAGGAGATTGGTAAGCTTTGGCAAGCTAGCAAGTAATCTAGTCTTGGATCGCTTTCTTTAAGTTTCTTGTTCTTTTCTTGTGAATACCACAACCAATTCTTGATTTCTTTTCCACGACTTCCACATGAACATATCCATCCTCTTTTAGTTTCTTTTGCATCACTAAGTTTATAATCAAGAGAAGACTACTAGTTTTATCACTTCACAACCTAACGTTTAAAGCTTCTATCGCGAGCTCTCCCTGAGATCCGACTCGGTATAGCCCTAGGCTATAGCGGAGACAAGAAAGGGTACATCAATCACATTTGCTACATAATAAGTACCTCTCTTTCTAGTCTAATCAAAATGGCGCCGTTGCGGGGAGAGCGACGTATTTTTTGGTTTAAAGTGAAGTACTAAACTATTATTCTTCTCTGTTGCAGGTTACAGGAGAAGAAACAGGAAATTCTTTACTGCAGTAACATCTAAGTGAACCTGGCTCTCTGCTCAAGAAAGCAGAGACCAGGCTTCCACTGAAGAGCCGCGGACCCGCGGCATATCCAGTGGAAACGCGGCACTTCTGAGAGCATTTCTCTCCAATTTTCTGCAGGGCTCTGTTGCTGCAAAAATACTGCTGTTTCTATACTTGAAATCCTGTGTTGTTCACTGTACTCCTGCTTAATTAAAAACAGTAAAAAGTTGGGTGATAATTGCTAAAATTGTTTAGACACTTGCATTTTAGGCACGTGTCTTTTCAATTCTTTACTTTTACTGTTGAAGAGTGCGTGGAGGCAAGGTACGTGTTTGCATTGCATTTAGACTAGGACAAACTCTTGCTTGATTTTCTTGCTTTGAGTGTATCCTACCTATATTTCTTGTACACTTGCACAATTCAAATTTAAGGGCATACCCGTAAATAAGATAAGGTGGGGGAGGTCATTACCCTTTCCTTAGCCCGAAAATCATTTACCCAAGCACTCACTAACCCAAGCCCTAATTTAATAAAAAGTAGACGTTGGCCCTAGGGACATCTCGGACTCAATTAGGAGATTATCCTAAGGGGGAAAAGTGTTGGAATTTAACTCTTGCAAAATCGGTGTCTAGGAAAGGGGTTAGGGCCGAAAGCCCGAAGGTTGCTGGTTACTTAATTAAGGAACGTCTCCGGACGGAAAACCTCCCACCAACCTTACCCTTCCCTGGCTGATTAGCTTGTGGTTAGAGTCTACACTGAACCTCCCGTGGACAGTCTATTTGTTAGGAGTCGTCTAGGTCTAAGTCTACCCTAACTTAGGTTAGAATTTTTCTTTTCTTCTTTTGTTTGTTTGTTTGTTGTTTGTTTTGTTTTGTGATTGTGTGATATGGCTTCCAATTACAATTCTTTCCATCATAATCCTTATGTCACACACACACCATATTCAGATAATTCCAACCCGGTGTTTTATAATATGCACCAACCACATACACCGGGTTGGCCTTATCCGAATCACTACGACCCATACACCCCATCTAACGATTATAATGTCCAAAATAATTTCAACTCTTCACCGAGTAATTGGGGATTCCAGTACCCCGAGTCAATTATCAAAAACCTTGTCCACCATATTCATTTCCTGAGTCCACTTCATATACTCCTTTTTCTGAACCTCCCTTTGAAGAAAAATCTGAGTTGCAAAGGAGTATAGAAGCCAATTTACTGAGAGTTGAGCAACAACTTCAAAAACCATTTGTCTCTCCAATTCCACCATATTCTCAAGAATCTTACTCAGTTCCACCTTTTCATAATGACAACCATTTGCTTGTGAACCGAGTAAAGATTTCTTGTGTGAGTCAACTTTTCCATCATCACACACTTTTGACTCACACTTCCAAGACAACACTTTCCTCTTTCCATCAAAACAATGAAATCATCGATTATGGAAAGATGCTTGAAGACATGACCAATGCTCAAAATGCTAGGAATCGTGACATAGAATTGATGATCCAAACTCTTCATTCTCATCCTCTTTCTAATGTCACTAGCCACTCTAAATCCAAAGAGTCATGTAGTCTTGGAAGTCCAGATTCAATTTCAGCACACTCACCTGAACTTGTCCACACTTCTGATCCAATTGACAATTTGGCAAGTTTTCCTTTTTCTGAAATTGAACTGGAACATGATTTTGATCCTGAACTTTCATTTGATGATTTCCAATCTACTTCCTGATTCAATCATGACTTCTATATCCTTACCTAATTTCAATCCATTTCCAAAGTCAGAATTGGATCCATTTCCTATCCATTGTGAAAATGAATCACCAATCTTTTATTATGATCACATAGAACTTGGCCAATTCCATACTTCTGAAAATTCCATTGATAAATTGGCAAGTTCTCTACATGTAATTGAATTACATGAGGAATGTGATCTTGAACCCCAACTTTGTGGTTCAATTCTTTTTCCTGATTCCATACTGACTCCGGTATCTTTACCTCACTTCAATCCTTTTCCGGAGTCATTTTGGATCCTTTCACAATTCACAATGAAAGTGAATCATCCATCTTTGAGGATCATGTTGAACTTGCCCATTTTACACTTCCGAGATACCATTGACATTCTGGCAAGTTCTCCATCTTGTGAATTGAACTCAAATGTGACCTTGATTTTCTCAATCTCTTTACTTCTGAAACTGATTGTACAATTCTTAAGGAAGATGTTGACTTAAGTTTTGAAGAATTGTACGGTGATGAGCTTGAATTTCTTAAAATTGGAAGTAAAAGATATCACTTTTAGAAAGTCACATTCCATCGTTGAACTCTGATTGTGGACTTGAGTTTTCATTTCTTGACTTGGACACAATTTCTGACTTCACTTCGACTCCTGAACCATCACTTGATTTAAATCATAATCCTGAGTCGGTGTTCCTTTCCGAGTCTAAGTCAACAGTTCTATCAGTTCATACTCCATTCTGTGACAAGGAATTTGATAAATTTGAGTCTGAAATTATTTGGAAAATCTTAAAATTAGATGGGGGCATGTACATAATTAAAATAACACACGCACACATCATTCTTGTGGGTCATATTTTCGCTATTTTTGGTGGGTTCCTGAAAACCCAAAGAAAAGTTGATTGGGCCATGTTTCGTGACCAATCAGACCACCACCGGAACCACCACCTTAAGGTAATTTTTTCCTTCCCTCTTCATTTTTGTTTCATGCATACATATATCATGATGCATTGAGGACAATGCATGAAATAAGTGTGGGGGAGGGTTTACTAACATAGAGTTTTTAGACTTTCTTTCTTTTACATTCCTTTCTTTCTTTTTACATTTCTTTAGAAATAATAAAAATAAAAAAAAAAAAAATAAAAACTTTTTGAAATAAGAAAAAGTTTTGCTCTATTTTTAAGAAAATTAAGATGTATCTTAGAAATTAAGAAAGCCTTAATTATTACATCTTAAACTTAGTTGAAATAATAGATCTTGTTTGAAAATTATAGGCTAAGTAAGTAAAATTGAGAGATATTTTTATCTTGCATTTTTTGCCTTAGATACTATGCACTTTACACTTACACATTTCTTGGGATGGAGACAAAGACCAAAAATGCCATATATATATATATATATAAAAAAAAAAAAAAGAGAAAGAAAAAAAAAAGAAAATATATATAAATAAAGCTCACCTATTAAGCTGGGAAATTGTGCCTCAAGAAGCATAATGACTCACGCCTAACGGTGATCTCACTTATTAAGCTGGATAATTGTGCCTCAAGAAGCATGATTATTCACGCCTAACGGTGATTAAGAATAATCCCCTTTAGTTTTGTGGCCTTTTTCACTCGAGTCCTTAACCCGAGGGATGTTTCCTCATCTGGTGCCCTAAGACCATCTGGTTTGGGAGTCATCGGTTATAGGCTCGCTACATGGGTGAATTAGAAAGCCTAATAAACTAAGGAAGAAAAAGAAAAAAAAATAATATAATAATAATATATAAATAAATAAATGGCTTGATGGTTGGAGTTGAAATCCCAGAATCTTCACTGTGCACGGTGTGCATACTATCTAGGTTTTATGAAAGATAAGTATTCAATCCAATTTTGAATTCTTACCTTAATTAAAGACAAGATCTTGCATGGATACTAAGTTTAAGGAAGAATGATTATAGGTGGACTTATGACCTAGGATCACTTATATTTTCGCAAAAATAGTTTGTAAACATGTCTCTTATTCAAATGCGTTTTCAAAACACTAACATTTGTTTTCTTTCTTTATGGATTTTGTGGGTGTAATCCGCTGAAAACCCTCAGGAGACAACACTCCTCCTCTAGGGTAACCTATAGGTTTAACGGCTTGTTGCACATGCTCAGTGCAATCGCGTCACCTGCGAAAGTGGTGTAATAAATTGTTAGTCTAGATTTTCTTTTTCTTTGTTTTGCTCGGGACGAGCAAACGAATAAGTGTGGGGGTGTGATTAGTATCCAATATTGCATATTTTACATCATAACTCCCATGCATATTACAAATAAATATGTGATTTTTACTCCTCTTCTCTACTTATTTGCAGGTACACAATTAATGGAGAGATATTCAAATAATCACTTAATTACCACTAATTAAGGTGATTAATTAAAAGATTAAAGATAAAGCCAAATCAAATTCAGATCTCTCCAAGATCCGCGCGCCAACTACCAGATCCCACCAGAAAGATCCGATCCAACGGCCCAGATCTGGCGGCAATCTGGCCGCAATCCGCGGCAATCTTAGGGTTGTTAAGCCCCGGATTTTGTGGCAACAACCTCTCTCTGGAAGCTTCTCAGTTCTCCTATAAATACCCCATGAAGACCTGCGTACTAAACTGATCAGAGAAGAGAGGAGATTAGTTTAGGGTTTGTAATTTTTAGTTGTTTTTCTCTAGTTTTCTTTCTTTAGATTTCTCTTCTCTATCCCTAGATTTCATTACAAAAGAGAGTGATTGTGAGGGAGAGAGCTTGTGTAATCAGGGTGACAACTTGAAGCTATGCAAGGATTGATCCATCCTCCATTCCTCTACTTGAGTTTGATTCTAGTTTCTTGCTTTCTTTACTTGCTTTATTACTTGCTTTGTTTAGTTCTTGCAATCTAATTCAAGCTTTGTTTTAGTTCTTTAATGGCTTCTTGTAGCTAGATTTTCATTCCATGTACTAGTTTACCACTAGCTTAGCCACTTCACTACTCATGGGTGATTGCTTTTGTTAATCTTGCAAGTGTATGATCTTCTCTTCTCCGATGGTTAAACCACCATCTTGCAAATGAGAAAGTAATTAGGTCAACACGTGAGAGGAATTCTAAGCCTATGGAGTGACAACATTAGGCAAAGCATTCATTATCAAGGAGATTGGTAAGCTTTGGCAAGCTAGCAAGGTAATCTAGTCTTGGATCGCTTTCTTTAAGTTTCTTGTTCTTTTCTTGTGAATACCACAACCAATTCTTGATTTCTTTTCCAACGACTTCCACATGAAACATATCCATTCTCTTTTAGTTTCTTTTGCATCACTAAGTTTATAATCAAGAGAAGACTACTAGTTTTATCACTTCACAACCTAACGTTTAAAGCTTCTATCGCGAGCTCTCCCTGAGATCCGACTCGGTATAGCCCTAGGCTATAGCGGAGACAAGAAAGGGTACATCAATCACATTTGCTACATAATAAGTACCTCTTTTCTAGTCTAATCATACACCCATGTATATAGGTAAGAATACCCCACATGTGTTTGACTTATTACCACCATGCCCCCATGCTTGTACCTCATGGAGAGGGGGAGAGGCATGGAGAAGAGTAACTTTGATGGGATGTTTAGGGGACACATGGCAAATCCTATGGAGGGTTAGAGGCTATAAATAGAGGGGATAAAGAGGATTAAACACTTTTTGATAAAACACTCTTTTCTCTCTTCACAACCTCTCTCCCTCTCTCTCCTTTCACAACACAACAACAGCAACAACAACAACAACAGCAACAACAACAACAACAACAACAGCAACAGCAACAAACAACAACAGCAGCAACAACAGAGGGCAGCAGCAAAATCAGACCATACAATTTCAAGAGTGAGTAGAACATGCTAATCTTAACAACATGATGAGTAGAAATAAGTAGGAATTGAAATAAGTGTAGAGATATACAAGTATTTGACCTTTGTTTTCCATTATGTTTGCAAGGGGGAAAACTTACAAATAAAAAGTTTGAGGAGCTAAATTACAAGTATTCTTAAAAAAGATTACAAGTAGATCTCCTCAGAGATTCTGGGAAAATGTGCCGATAGGAGTCTGGTCAGCGCGCGACCACTTTGTCCCTTTGACGATGCGAGCGATGAGATTCCCTTCTCGCCTGGTTCCGGGAATCAGAGAATAGAGGATTGGTAGAACCCTCTGACTACTTCTCAAAACCACTTCTGTGAGGAATTCCTTCTCGCCTGGTTCCGGAGATTCCTTGAGGAAAAGAGGTTGTTAGGGTATCACCACCCTGAAAAGAGAAGTATTTCTCTTGGAAGGTCTCTGAATTAGAGAACGCACGATGCGTTATGAAGAAGTCTCTGCTTGTGGAGTCTTCTCTCTCCTGTGCGATCCTCTCTCTTGTGCCCCTGACGGGCTATTTATAGAGAAAGTAAGGGTATAATCGTCCCCTTTGAAGATATAGAAACAGATTGACCGAATCTGTTTGAATCTGGAAAGTAGCCTTGCTGCGAGGCTATAATAGCTTCCGCGGAGCTAGAAAATGGCAAGTCGGTTGATCTTTCCGATGTGTTATGATCCTTTCCATATTGTTAGGAGATTCTCCCTGATCCACTTACTCGTTTCAAGAGAGTCAAGAGATTGTGGCAATCACCTGCCATATTTGAATCCTGATTGGATTGATTAGATTGAATCCGATCTCATCAGGAGATTTTGATTAGTCAAGGTTGACCATAGCAGGCTGATGGCGGAGCTGCCCGCTTTGAAGCTCATAGCGGAGCTAGAGGCAATTCCTGGCGAAGTCTGAAAAGAGGCTTTTCGGCGAGCTGTCAGTTAGCTTCCTGGCGATGCTCTGGATGATGTTAGCCTCTCAAGCGAGGCTATCTCCTTGGGCTAATGTAATGCTAAATGCTAGCATTTTAGACCTGCTGAGGTCTGTTTAGAAACAATCCGGGTTTACTGTTCTGCTTGCTGGATCAGTGGAGTCCAACCCGCTTCCTTGTCCCTTGGAGTTGGGTGAAAAACTGGTCTTCAGCTCGTCTGTCCCTTGTCTTTTGTAAATGTCAACAAGTTTAGACATCGTTCGGACCAATGAGAATCTTGTCTTTTTTAAGTGTCAACAAGACCCCCTTCAAAGTTTTCGAAAGTCTGCAATAGCCCAGACTTCGAAATACTTTGAACTGTTGTGATGGTGGTGTGGAGTATGAACATCTCCATGATGGTTGAGTTCAGCTTCGCCTTCAATCCTGCTTTGGGATGGATCTGCCAAAGAGTTTGCACTGGTTCGCGAATAGCTTCGCGTCGGGGTAGCTCCGCATCTGGGCTTTCAAGAATAAGTTCGCTTTGGAACTCCTGTTGCTTTTTCAAAGCCAACTGCCATGGGCGGTTACGAGGAGGATCATTCCTTCTTTCGCGCCAATCGAGAGAGATGTTCTCCGATTTGCACGTTTCCAAGGGAGGATATTCCCTTTATTCAAGGCGCCATAAGTGCCTTTTATGAGGGAGACGTTTCTTCCCTTGTACGGTTCCAATGGGAACCGTTCCTGTCATCAAGGCGCAATCAATGCCTTAAGTGCGCTCGTGCTTCCACGCTTGAGGTGGTTGTGCTCAGGCCATGGGGCCTATAAATAGGACACTTGAGGTCCTCTGAAGAGAAGTGCCTTGCCTTTCTTCTTCCCTTCTCTTGGTTGTGAGAGATACTCAGATCTCAGAATTAGTGGGAAAGCCCACCCTGGTTGTCTAACCGGCCAAGGACCAGTAAGTCTTGATCATTCAAAGACTTCACCACCGCTTTTTAGGGAACTCATCTCCCTTGATTTAGCTTTGGCAGCTCGCTTCAGAGATTAGCTTCCCTTGTTCTTCATCTTGCAATTGGCTGTTGCAGAGAAGGATCTCATCACGGCTTTCTGCGAAACCTCATCTTGATTTGATCAGAAAGACCATTGCTTGTTAAGTCCGCAGCGCAGGCAGGACTTGGGACTTGGCTTCTTCAATAGTTGAGCCAGTCTTGCCATATTGGCGAGGTTGAGACTGTTCTTCACAAGATCAGTCTGACTTTGCCGTATAGGCGAGGCTAGGACTTGGCGTTTGCTGAGCCAGCCCATGGTTGCTGTGCAGGTAGAACTTGTCCTCTGCTGAAGTCGGATTGCTTTGCCACTGAAGAATCTGACTTAATGTTTTTGCAGCTCTTTCTGTGCTTAACTGCTAACTTGCTTCAATTTGCCTTGCAGCGAGCTATGCTTGCCAGTCTGGTGACTTGATGGAAGAAGCCATAAAATTGCCTTATGCTTCCCCGTTGAAGCTTTACTTTTAAGCAGGAGGAACAATTCGGGGCAGCGGATGCGCGTCCCAGGGGCTGTTGGCAGCCTCTTATCTGAGATGATTCGATCTGAGGTGAGGCTGGTTGCCGACTTTCAACTTTGGTGGCCTTCGTCGGGACGATCCACTTCATGGGAGTGGGCCTCACACCCGTCAGATCACTAGCATCAAAACTAGTTCCCATTATAGGTGATCTGGCGTGTTGGCGGCGATAAGCTTTTATTGCCAGGCTTCAACAAAAATGGCCTGGTAAGATCTGCCATTTTGTGGAGAAAAATGACCGTGTCCTTGTGGCACCATCTGCTCATGTGCGAAGGATTACGGCCTTGTGCAGGAGGAAGGCCTTTCCTGTCCCGTTGATCTGGCTTGGTAGCAGATAAACCGCTACCGCTGTATGCCTCAAAAGATCTTTGTTGGGCAACTGAGTGTGTTGTATGAAACACAACTTCGATGTAATATCAATGTACCCTTGCTTTTGAATCAATGAAAGTTCATTGTCTGATCATCTGATTTGCTTGCTTTCACTGAGAGTCTGGCCATAGCTGGGCTGAACTGTATGCAGAGTTAAGGACATTGTCCTTTCTTCGAATGATCTTCGCGAGACCGGCATGTCCCGCAAACAGCAGCCTCTTTGGCGGGCTAAGGTAGACCTCCTGGCGAAGTCTTTGAAGGTTTGTGCGAAGCCCGCACTTTGCTCCTGCGCGGAGTTAACCCTTTAGTGGGGTTGAACCGTCGCACTTTGGGAAAAGCGCCTCAGGCGCTTCGGGCACTGTTTCGAATTAATTCGAAACGGCGGCATGTGCCCTTTTTCGAGGCCTTGATTTAGGCGCTGATTGGCCTATAAAAGCCCGATTGGGCTGAATATGGGAAGATCTCCTTTTATTTTTAGAGAACTTTCTATCTCTTCCTCTTCTTCTTCCTCCTTTGCTTCAGAGTACTTTGAGCACTCTTGCATTCCTTCAATGGCGCCCAAGAGACGAGCGGGAAGGAAGCAGCGACTTCTGCAGCGAGGGTCCTCCTCCTCCGTTCATTGAGCGACCAATCGCTGGTAAGAGACTCTCCAATTTGATTAGAGAGTGGTCTTCATCCTTTGGAGTCGATACTCGGCTATTAGGACGATCGAATATGATCTGTCCTTATCAGGAACTCGTTTCCCTTAACTTCCCTATTTTACTTGCACCAGGGAAGTAAGAACTGAACAGTTCTTCCCTTGGGCTTCCATAGGAAGCCATTGCTTGGGGCAGTCTTCATCCTGTTGAGGAACAGGATATGGGTCGTGTGCCTTCAGTCGTGGCCACGAAGGACGACTGTTGGTCATGAAGTGCTTTTGATGACGTCAGCCCTTAGGGCTATGCCAGTTCCTGCAAAGATGCAGTCTTATCTGTGAAGCGAAGCTTTTTATCAAAGCTATTATCCCGCTGTTCCTGCTTACTGGGCGAGGCTATGCCTTAGCGAATTTTTATATCTTTCGCGTCCATTTGATTGGTGAACTAATCATAGTTCATTTTTTTTTTGTTTTTGCAGTACATTACGCCTCCGGCCTCCAGAACAGTCTATTGGCGTAACCAGTCGAGCAGGGAGCATCAGCTTGCAGTTCATCGGGCAGGCTTCCTTGTTCAGTGAGCCGAGCCCCCTTGTACGGGATACGCTCATTCAGAGCGGTGGCCCGCAGGCCATGCGGAGCATCCTGACTACGGCTTCGTTTGAAGATATCGACCGTCAGGCTTACAAAAAGCCTGACTTCATGTTCGGGGATGCTGCACCTGATCCCGATCGCCAGCTGCAGGCCGGCGAAGGCCAGTGGATCTTCCAGTTGGATGGCGAGAGATTCTATCTCCCGTCTACTAAGCGGCATTTCGCTTTGTCTTCCTTCGCGAGCGTGACTCAGGCTCGGAGATGGCGTGGGGGCGTGAGCCTAAATGCCGAGTCTATAAGTGTCGGGAGGTTGACATTCCACCGGCTATTCGAGGGCGGGCCCTCCTCGTAGCATAATAGGGCTATACCTGGGAAGGTGTTGCGGGACCTTCCAGTAGGAGAGAATCCAGCTGCGGCGCCGACCTTCGGTACTCAGTTCTGCGAGGCTGAGGGGAACTACCCGCCACAGATTTCAGGGCTCCTGGTTGGGTCCACCCTCCTAGATCGTGGTGGGCGGAGTTGACCAACTATATCCTCACCCATTTTGAGGGGGAATTAGAGAGGTTGAACCTCTATGAGGCCGTCAGGGCGACCTGCTACGGCATTGAGATGAAGGTGGCGTGCTTCTACGCCATCCTTGAGTTGTACTGCCCAGCCTCGGGGACTTTCTTCACCCCGGTTGGTGAGTTGGGCATGGCCCTGCACGAGATGCGAGAGATCTCTGCTTTGCCCTTCGGGTCTCTTCCATATGAAGAGTATTTTCCGTGTGAGGCGGAGTTGGCTCTCTTGGAGAAGCAAGAGCCTGCTTTGCTTGAGACATATCGGGAATTGATGTGCCACCTGCACATTTGTTCCAGCATCCACACTGGTGGCAAGGGTAGCTCGAAGAGCTTGAAGAGCTGGGGGAACTACTTGTTCCCGGACATGACTAGTGCGCCCGAGGCAGCTCATTGCGGAGTTGCTGAAGAGGACATCTTGGCAAGGATGGAGGCATGCTGAAAAGGACATCGTCGTGACAGAAGATGATGGTCCTTTCGAGAAGGGTGATGTTCTTCGGAGCTTTCACCATCAGGCCCGTCGGCCTATGTCTCGCAAGGCGTTGCTGGCTGGCTTCTTGACCATCTGGTTAAAGAAGTGTGTCGTGCCTTCTTCTTCGGGTGACATTGTTCACCCGAATGTGCTGCTGCCTGCCGTTCGCTTGGTCCATGGCCACCGTCTGGGTCTTCTCCCGGCCATGGTGTGTTGTTTCAGAGGGGCCTTCGTGTTCTGACGGAGGCTTTCTGCAGGCCGATGGCGTCAAGGCGGGGAAGGGTGCCGTCCTGCCTTGTGACGGACCCAATCCTAGGTAGGTTTACCGTACACCTACTTGATGGCGTGGTTCGCCTTGCACTGCCCTACTTTAATTGGAGCTGGGGAGGACCCTCCGCCGGGTGTTCAAACGGCGCTTCTCCGTCGTTTTGAAGGCTGTTCGTGGCAGAAAACTTATGTGGCCGAGGCCCGTAAGTTAGTGCGTCGTTATGACGCCTATAGCCTGTTCCGTTGTTTTCCTCGCCTGCGGGGTGCAGGATATAACGAGGAATTCCATGATGTGGAGTCAGGTCGGTCTCCCATGAGTCGGGGTGTTTTCGAGTGGCTGGTCTGTATCCGGCCCTCGCATTTGTTGTACAGGTGGGGGATACCTGCTACCTGGAGCCCTACCCCGAGCCGATTTGCCCGCCAATTTGGGTATGACCAGTTGTATGTGGGCAACCCCAATCCGGACCTGGCTTTCATGGGGAGCCTCATTGATGGGGCTCGTGCTTGGCGGTTCTTTACCGCGGATGAAACTGGAGCATGGCTACGCACGGCCGCTGAGGGATCCCGGCCTTTGGACGACCCTGTGTTTCTGCCAATGGTATGCGGCTTCGAACTCCACACCTGCTAGGTTTTAACGTCAGCCGTTCGGGTGTGAGGTTAATTTCTCATCGGATGAGGCAGAAGGCTTCTGATAAGATGGAGGGCAAACGAGTCCGTGTTCCTGGCATAGAGGAGTTCATCGCTATAGATGACAGCGAGGCTTCTGATGCGGGAGCCCTCGCTTTGAGGCAGAGACAAGGGCTGATGCCCACGAAGCTGGTGCTCGTGAAGCCGGGTCTGGTGTAGTGGGAGCAGCTCCCCCACAGCATGTGGAAGAAGTGGAGGAAGAGGACTCTGAGGTCCACTTCAAAAGGAAGCGTGGGAGTGGATCCCGTAGGAAGTCGTCGGCGAAGAGGCCCCGTCGTGATGCTCCTACAATTGTGGTAGAGGGTGAGCCCTCTGCTGCGCCTCCTTCTGCTGCTCCATTAGTGGCTGAGCCGTCGGTTTGCTGAACCGACTACTGGTAAGATTGGCTCCCATCTAATATGCCTTCAGCGCACTTTAAATAACTCATCATTTGCTTTTTGTTGCAGGAGCTGAGGCAATTGGAGGGCAAGGGGAGCACTACGATCCCCTGTTTACTTATGGAAGTGCAGCTGGTTCCTTTGCTCGCTCGGAGGAGTCTGGGGATCATGCGGCCGATATTGGCCCTTCGGGCGCCGAGGCTTCTAGAGGAAGTCTTATGGCATCCAGCTCTGCCGGGTGGTCTGCGAGGAATCGGCGAGTGGGCCGGCTATCCGCGTTGAGTCTGGTAAGAACTTTCCGATGGGACCCTTGGATTCTGATGCGGCTGACGAGGTGACATCGGCCTTCGGTAAGACTAAGATCTCTTGGTCCTCGCCTATTTGTTGCGTCCTCCTTTTTGACCTTGGTTTTGTTGCAGGTATTCGTCCCCAAGGTGCATCAGCTTGGCAAGAGGCGGAGGGTTTTCCTGGAGGGTCAAAGGGCGATATGAGCGCTTCGACCGGGGCAGACGCTGCTGTGTTAGACGCGCTGTATGGCGACCTGCCTTTTTATCAGCCCAAATCAGCGGAGGGCCCTGAGGTTGAAGAGGCGGCAGTCCCGGAGGTACCCCCACTTCCAGTCATATCAACGAGTGGGGTGCAGACTGTCTTGCCGAATACGGCATTGAGGGTGATTGTGAGCCCTACCTCCCCGACGCTGGTAGTTGAGCCTGCTGCTCAGGAGGGTTTGCCAGTCCTACCTCCGCGGTGGCTGGCGTGCTGGTGTCGCTGAGGACTCCGCCGAGGTCACCTTTGGCTTGCCCTTGCTGCTGTCGATGTTCCCGCTTCTTCTTCCGCGGTGGTGTCGACTAGGTTGGTGGATTGCTCCGAGGTTGTCTCAAGGTTGATGAAGCTGAGAATGACTTTATCGGTAATCTGGTCGACAGCTTCTATAATAGTTTTTGGAGCAGACTATCGGTCTAGTCTTGAAGGGCTCGCCTGTGCCATTTTCGAAGCTGAAGATGGTTCTCTCCCGTGGCATTGAGTGTATCCGGACTTTGAGGGTACCATCAAGCTACTGCTCTGGGCTCCTGGTAATGACCTTGAGAAGGACGTGGAAAATGGCGCCATTTCCAGCGTTCCGACGCAGCGTCTTTGGCTGATGAACGGCTCGCAAGTCTTGTCGCCCAGAAGCGAGGCTCAGCTCGCTGCCCAGAGGCTGTTGAGGCTATCTCCTCTGACTTGAGGTCCTTGGAGGCAGAGGAAGCAGAGGTTGGGAGTGCAATTGATGCTTCCAACAGTGCTCTTCTTGACGCTGAAGATAAGATCAAGAGGGCTGAAGAGATGATCCGAAAGGCAAATCTCCTCTTGTCGAAGGCTACACAGATGCGTCATGAAGAGTCTACGCGGCTTAAGCAGCTCAGGGCTCGAAGTGAGGAACTGGCGGAGCGGAAGTCATCACAGAGGGCGACTTTGGCGGAGACCGAGGCTCGTCTGGCTCAGGCGTGGACTTCGATGAGGCGGAGCTAAGATCACAGGCGCTGGCCCAGGCTGAAGATGACAGGAGGACGCGGCTAGCTTCGCTCGGAGATCGAATCTGATCTTATCATGTACGCCTATAGGCTCCTCCATGTATCCCATCTTTTTGGATTTAATAGAAAAATTTTCTTTTGTCGTCTATTGCTTAGTAATGAGACATGACTGTCTGTTGGTTCAGAGGTTGCAGTAACATAACCGAATGGGACGTTGCCAGTCTCGAGGTTAGCCCTTTGCGGGCTTGAAAGGAAGGGAGATACTTGCCTTTTGTAAATGTCAGCAAGCATCGAGATTGAGACTTAGCTGTCAGCTGGTTCAGGGGTCGCATGACATGACCAATTTGAGACGCCACTAGGCTCAATGGTAGATGAAACTTGGCTATCTTCCAGTTCAGAGGTCGCAATGACGTAACTGGTCGAGAAGCCACCAAGCTTCAATCAATAGGTGATACTCGTCTTTTGTAAATGTCAACGAGTATCGAGACCTGTCTTTTGTAAATGTCAACAGGGCTCGGGATCGAGACTTAGCTGTCTGCTGGTTCAGAGGTCGCAATGACATGACCATTGAGACGTCACTAAGTTCAATGGTAGATAAAACTTGGCTATCTGCCAGTTCAGAGGTCGCAATGACGTAACTGGTTAGAAGCCACCAAGCTTCAATCAATAGGTGATACTCGTCTTTTGTAGATGTCATCGAGTATCGAGACCTGTCTTTTGTAATGTCAACAGGGCTTGGGATTGAGACTTAGCTGTCTGCTGTTCAGAGGTCGCAATGACGTAACCAATTGAGACGCTACTAAGCTCAATGATAGATGAGGCTTGGCTATCTGCCAGTTCAGAGGTCGCAATGACGTAACTGGTTGAGAAGCCACCAAGCTTCAATCAATAGGTGATACTCGTCTTTTGTAAATGTCAACGAGTATCGAGACCTGTCTTTTGTAAATGTCAACAGGGCTCGGGATTGAGACTTAGCTGTCTGCTGGTTCAGAGGTCGCAATGACATAAACCAATTGAGACGCTACTAAGCTCATGGTAGATGAAACTTGGCTATCTGCCATTCAGAGGTCGCAATGACGTAACTGGTTGAGAACCACCAAGCTTCATGATAGGTGAAGGGTCTCGTTTGCACGAGGGAACCACTGTCATAGGTTTAATGTTAACATAACAGTGGGATATATGTGGTCCTACCATTCTATGGATGAGAATTGGTAAGTGACTTTGGAGATCTCGTTCTCACGAGGAGAAATGAGAGGGCTGCTGTCATAGGTTGAATGTTAACGTAACAGCGGAATATATATGTGATCCTACCATTCTATGGATGAGTTGGTAGTGATTTTGGAGAGGGAATCAAATGGGAGCAGGTCCCTTGGGATTTTAAGCAAACCCCCAGCTACCAGCAGGTTTGATATGCTTGGAGAAAGAGAGAGGCTCTCTTTTGCGCATTCCGGACGCGCGGATCTCGATCAGGGGTGTAATGTTAACTTGATCGAGAGCAAGATCCTTGATTAAGGATAGTATTTCTTTAAGAATTTGCCATTGATTGGCATCATGAGGAGGTCGCCGTCTGCAGTCGTAAGGCGGTATGCTCCGTTTGAATAGACCGTCTCTATCACAAACGGTCCTTCCCATTTTAGGCTGGAATTTGCCTTTGGTCTTGTGCGTCATGATCATCGGTCGTCTGACAGCTAAGACCAGGTCTCCTTTCTGGAAGACTCTTTGCTTGACCTTTTTATTGAAGGCTTTTGACATCCGAGCCTGATAAGCTCGATGTGTTTGCTGAGCTTGTAGCCGCTTCTCGTCTAGGGCTTCGAGCTCTTGAAGACGCAGGCGTCATTGTCTTCTGATGTCATCTTAGTAGTCAAGGCTACCCGTAATGATGGCACCTGGATTTCCATGGGATGACCGCTTCGCACCCATATACCAGGGAGAAAGGCGTATTGCCTGTCGGTGTCCGGATCGTGGTCCGGTAGGCCCAAAGGCATTCACCGAGCTTTTCGTCCCAATCTCGCTTGTTCGAGGAGACAAACTTCTTGAGCAGCTTGATGATTGTCTTGTTAAATGCCTCTGCCAAGCCGTTGGCGGCAGATTTGTAGGCGGTTTGAAGCCACATTCTGAATTCGGTATTTATCGCAGAACCGATAGAACCCCTGGCTTATGAATTGAGGACCATTGTCATGGATGATCCGCCTGGGAACACCCAATCGATGGATGACGTGTGTTTGATGAAGCTAACCAGATTGGAGGTTTTGACTTCGGCCAACGGTATGGCCTCTGCCCATTTTGAGAGTAATCGGTTATTGCCAGGATAAACCGTGACCTCTTGCCGAGAGGGGCTAATTGGCCCTACGACATCAATTCCCCACGCTTCAAATGGCCATGAAGCAGTAGTAGGGTGGAGCAATTCCGAGGTTGGTGTATGAGTCTGCATGACTTGGCACGCCTTAACACCTTCGTGCATATTGGGTGGCATCGGCTATCATGGTCGGCCAGTAGTACCCAAGTCTGTGCAGCCTGTCTTTAAGCTTTGGACCCGGCTGGTGAGCTCCGCAAATGCCATCATGTGCTTCTTTAAGCACTTCCCTGTGCCTCTGAATGGGAAAGGCAACGGAGGAGACCACGTCTATGAACGACGGTAAGTGTCTTCAAAGTGGGATCATAGTAGAACGGAGCGACCTTCGTCTGATGGACGCCGCTTCTTTGGGATCGTCTGGAAGCAGAACCGTGCAGAGCGTAGTCAGAGGGGAGAGCGCCATCCCTCGGCTCAAGATCCACGGAGATATTATGGACCTCTTGGATCCTTAGCATATGCTTGGAGCATACGAGATGCCGGGTTGCGACTGTGAGGTGATACTCGGTGTCGGCTGGCAGGCTAGCGTTGTCGCTAATGCAGCGAGAGCATCCCCTTGGTATTCTGAGATCGAGACACATGCCCGATGTAGAAGCCTTCAAATAGGCTAGCCAGTTCAATGGCTGTATGATATAGGCACCAGTCCTCATGCGGACTTCATATCACCTTTTACCTGGCTAATGATCAGTTTTGAATCGCCATAAGCTTCAGATAGCGTACCCCCATTCCGTGGGCGAGTTGGAGACCAATGAGCAGAGCATTGTATTCCGCTACATTGTTAAGCATGACTCTGTCGGAGA
Organism: Agave tequilana; assembly: GCA_038442645.1. NCBI lineage: Eukaryota > Viridiplantae > Streptophyta > Magnoliopsida > Asparagales > Asparagaceae > Agave > Agave tequilana. Next base: position 159,842 of record JAVJIF010003720.1, read on the forward strand.
ATGCCCTGGGAAGGATATGATCCTGTGGGGAGATGAACACAACCCCCCTCCGAAATTCTTGCCTTTAGGGCCCATCCGCGATGCCCGTCGAAGAACATCTGCCACACTTCCTCTGCTGAGGTTGCATTAGACTCGAAGACCTCATCAGGGATGTCTTTTCGTGATTTTGAATGTTCCGGAACTGGATGCGCAGCCAAGAACTCTGCAAGGGCTTGACCTTTAAAACCGCCTTTTGAGGGGTAAAGTTATGTCGTATTGGGACAATAGCAGTGCCATTTAGCCAATCTTTAGTTCAACGACCCTGGCTTCGTCATGAGAAGACGTAAAGGGTTCACCCTGGAGATGACATGTAATGGGTTGGCCAACCAAATTGTCGAGTCTTCTGGACAGCGAAGACGAGAGCTAAACACTCCTTCTCAATAGGATTGTACCGAGATTCCGCTCCTATGAGAGTTCTGCTCAAATAATAAATGCTTGCTCTGGCCATTGTCGTCCTTCTGGGCGAGGAGAGCGCCGAGGGAATAGTCCATGCTTTTACATAAAGCGGAATGGTTTCCTCCCTATGTAGGGCCACAAGACCGGAGGTTTGGTGAGATACCTCTTAATGTCTTCATAGGCTTCTTGGCAAGCTTGACCCATATGAAGCAGTACCCTTCTTCATGAGTCGGGTGAATGGCTGCAGCGGCCTGAAAGATTTGCAATGAATCTTCTGATGTAAGCTAACCTGCCTTGCAAGCCTCTGAGCTCTTTGAGTTTGTGGGTGGATGCATGTCCCTGGATGGCTTTGACTTTGTCCCGGGTCCAAGTGGATCCCTTTTGATGATGATGAACCCAAGGAAGTTGCCGCTGGATACTCCTAAAAAGGATTTTGTCGGGTTCATTTTCACTGATGAGCCCGCATTATATTGAACATCGTCCTTAGATCGCGAAGATGTTCATCTTTGCGCGACTTTTGACAGCAATGTCGTCAACATAGCACTCCCCGTCTTCCGGAGATGATCGCGGAAGATCAGTGCTCATTGCCCGCTGGTAAGTTGCTCCGGCGTTCTTCAGTCCGAAGGGCATTACAGTGTATGCAGTAAACCCCCAATGGCGTTCGAAAGAAGTATGCTTCTCGTCATCAGGATACATCTTGACCTGGTTGTACCCTGAGAACCGTCCATGAAAGACATCCTCTCGATCCGCATGTGTTGTCGATCATGACATCGGTGATCGGCAATGGGAATTCATCTTTGGGACAGGCCGTATTGAGATCACGTAGTCGATGCAGATTCGTATTTTCCCATTCTTCTTGAGGACGGGGACTATGTTAGCCACCCATCTGATGTTTTCCTCCCCTGATGAAGCCACAAGCATGAGCTTATGAACTTCGTCTTCAATAGCCTCCATGATGTTTGGGCGGAACCGACGTTGTTGCTGCTTGACTGGCTTAACGTCGGGCTTGATGTTTAGACGGTGCATAGCGACCTGTGGTCAAGTCCGGGCATGTCTTCATAGCTCCAGGCGAAACATCTATATACTCTTTTATGAGTATTATCAGTTCTTCCTTTTCGATGAGTGATAAGCTTTCACTTATGAAAATAGGCTTGGGGTGATCTTGACTACCCAAGTTGACCTGGATCACCTTGTCTTCGGTAGGCGGCTCGCGCAGCTCAAACCGCTTTTCCCATTGGAGACTTAATTGCTGGGCCCATGATCCTCATTGGCAACCTCTGCGGGTTCCACTGACTGCTTGTTAAGTCATGAGGCTTTCGAATATTCTTCCTATGCTGACATCAGAGTCCCATTCGGAGGATGAGGCCGACTGTGATGGATCGATCCATCGCTTTTGTCCTGAACCTTTGTTGATGATGTGGGTGTACATAACCCAACCCCCTGCGCGTACTATCATAAGTAATTGCAGTTTCCCTCTTGGGCGGAGTTACGCATCAAGCTGCGTCTTCCTTTTTCCGAAGTTTAGGCCCGCTCCCTGCTTCAGGTTGTAACCCATCTTCTTCATGATATGGCCGCGCTGATGCGCGTAATGAAAGAACTGTGGAGCATCCGCTCTGAGCTTGAGTCTGTAGTTGAGGATCTCCCTGGCCGAACTTTGCCGAAGATTAT